>JBBIGC010024622.1:0-12501 GCA_037576955.1 Lepidarchus adonis
AACAAAACTGCACTGACACCCCAGGCAACAGAATTACCATGCTGCTTGCCTAACTGTCAGGACAGGACAAAAAAAAACAACAAAAAAAAAAAACAGACTGTACTGGAGGCAGACAGGACAGATATACATCCTCTTTGAGGCTGATGTTGGTGTTGGTCTCCCACTTCAAGTCTCGGAAGATAGTGGTTCCCAGAAACTTGAAGCACTCCACATTCACCACAGGACTGTTTGAAATAGTGAGGGGAAGCAGGACAGAGGGTTGTCTCCTAAAGTCTACAATCATCTCCACAGAACACCAGACATTGAACCTCCTGGAGATTTGTAGATTCATCTTCATCCTGGATAAGTCTGATGACTGTGGTGTCATCTGCATACTTCAGTTTGACAGCTGAGTTCTTGGAGGTGCAGTCATTGGTGTAGAGACTGAAGAGCCATGGAGACAGGACACAACCCTGTGGGGCACCAATGTTTATGGGTTGCTCTCTAGAAGTGATGTTTCCTACCTGATGTTTCCTACAGAGGTGGAATGGGGCTGATCTCGGGGGGCTGGTGTGGGTTGGGGTAGAGCGTGTGCCTTTCAAACCTGCAAAAGAATTTGTTGAGGTCATCAGCCAGGTGGTTAGTTGCCATGCCGGGGGAAGGGGGCAGGGGGCAGCAGGCAGGGGGCAGGGGGCAAGGGTAAGGGTAAGTTCACTCCACATTGAAGAGGGGTTGTTAGACGTACAATAGTGTTACCCCATCTGTAGGCATCTGCCTTGGCTTGAGGAAGTTGCCTCAGTCTGACAGTGAACCAGGGTGTTTAGTTACTGAATGTAAGGAGTGTCGTTGCCGACACACACACAGTTTCACAGAATCCGATGTAAGATATCACAGTGTCAGTTAGTTCCTCCAGATTATTGGCTTCACCCTCAAAAACAGTCAAACCTGAGCAGTTCCAGCTTTGCTTCATTGGTCCATCTCTTCACAGTTCTGGCTGCAGGCTTAAAAAATTGTAATTTCTGCTTATAGGTTGGAAGATGAATCAAGTTTTGTTCACAGTTCCTCAGAGCTGCTTGGGGAAGAGCATCTCTGAGGACTGAGTAACAGTGATCCAGTGTATTACTGTCTCTAGTGGGACTCTTGATGTGCTGCTTGTATTTTGGCAGCTTGTGCTTGAGTTTAGCTCCATTAAAGTCCCCCAGGGTTATTAAGCGCGTCAGGGTTTTTACTCCCAGGCAGTGATCTGATCTGCCAGGGTTTGCAGTTCTTCATCCTCATTGGCTTGTGGTGGAATCTAAACACTGGCAAGTATGAAGCAGGAAAACTCCTGCGGTGAACAAAATGGTTTGCAGTTGATTAATAAAGTTTAGACTACACAACTTACTTAGCATTGCGACATGCGTTGATGTAGAAGCAGATTCCGCCACCCCTCGCTTTCCCTGTCAGCTCCGTGATGTGATCCGCTTGAAGGAGCCGGACGCTCAGCAGATGCAGGTCGTTGTCCAGGATGGAATTGCTAAGGCAGGACTCGATAAAGAACATGGCAGTCGAGCGAGCAAACTCTCTGTTTATTCCCATGAGGAGATGCAGCTCGTCCATTTTGTTGGGGAGAGAGCACGGTTCTGAATCCTCACATACAAGCTTCACATCCATGGGTCTGTGCTTTCACACAGAGCTGCCATTCCTCCAAACAGAAGCTCCAAATAACTCAGGGTTGGAGAAAACAGGTGGAAAACTGCCAGGAACTGTTTGTCTGATGTTTCACAGTTCATTCCTGGTGTAAGTGACCATGTTAGAGTGACATACAACATGAAAAATAAAAACAAGCAAAGTACTACAGAGCGCAGTACTGAGCTAGCCACCCACGGTGCCACCTTGGATAAGTACCCCAGTACACTAGAATAAGAGATATGAGCCCATAAACACTTCAATAAACACTCCTGTACACTAGAATACGAGACATGAACCCATAAACACTTCAATAAACACTCTTGTACACTAGAATACGAGACATGAACCCATAAACATTTTAATAAACACTCCTGTACACTAGAATAAGAGATATGAGCCCATAAACACTTCAATAAACACTCGTGTATACTAAGAGATATTAAACCATAAACAGTTCAATAAACACTCCTGTACACTTGAATAGGAGATGTTAGCCCATAAACACCTCAATAAACACTCCTGTACAGTAGAATAGGAGATAGGAGCCCATAAACACTTCGATAAACACTCCTGTACACTAGAATAAGAGAACTGAACCCATAAACACTTTAATAAACACTGATCTACACTGGGAGGTATTAAACCATAAACACTTCAATAAACACTCCTGTACACTAGAATAAGAGATATGAGCCCATAAACACCTCAATAAATACTCCTATAAACTAGATTAGGATATTTCAGTCCATAAACACCTCAATAAACAGTCCTGTACACTAGGAGATATTAAATCATAAACACCTCAATAAACAGTCCTGTACACTAGGAGATATTAAATCATAAACACCTCCATAAACAGTCCTGTACACTAGGAGATATGAAATCATAAATACCTCAATAAACACTCCTGTAAACTAGATTAGGATATTTCGGTCCATAAACAATTCAATAAACAGTCCGGTACACTAGGAGATATTAAATCATAAACACCTCAATAAACAGTCCGGTACACAAGGAGATATTAAATCATAAACACCTCAATAAACAGTCCTGTACACTAGGAGATATTAAATCATAAACACCTCAATAAACACTGCTGTACACTAGGAGATATTAAATCATAAACACCTCAATAAACACTGCTGTACACTAGGAGATATTAAATCATAAACACCTGAATAAACAGGTTCATGAACAGAATTTGCTGAGTCTTTCAGGCCGGTGTGGATGGTGCCATGTATGGAAGTAATGGTGCCATTGTGCTGCTGGAAGTGAGGGACAATGCTGCTGCCAGTCCAGCAGTGGGCAGCCCAGCTCTGCTGTTGGAGATAAGACCTGCTCCAGAGTCTGCATCTCTACCACTGCCGTCCCACTGGAGAGAGACTCCAGTCTACGAGCAGACACGTCCCTGAGATAAGCTCTCATTCAGGAGGACGTGGACAGGGTGACGGGTTTATTAAAGGAGGAGCTGGAGATGAGAAAGGAGGTTTATTAAAGGAGGAGCTGGAGATAAGAAAGGAGGTTTATTAAAGGAGGAGCTGGAGATGAGAAAGGAGGTGACAATTCACAATCACAACTCCATCCAACAAGGCATTGGGAGTTCATGTGCAAGAACATAAGACATAAGAACAACTAATGCACAACTCCTGTATTTATTACATATATTTTTACTGAGGATTTACTGATAGGACGCTTTATCAGATCAGGGGCGGAGCCTGGAGGCAGCTTTATTATTTTAGATATTAACATTGAGGCATCACATACATAAACATATATTTTGTTGTCGATATGAGAAAATATAAATATATAAACTTTTTTTTTACATATTACCATGTTTTTTCATACATATTTTGCACATTTTACAGGTGAGAAATATGTGTTTATACATATATTTGTTCCAACCCGTATATACATTAAGATTAAGAAGGTTCACCTGATCTGAGAAGGTTTGGGCGCCCCTCGTGAAATGGCATGTGGGAAAAGATTTTAATGCATGTAAAGTTTTTACCTGCGGTTCAATATGGCTAAAATCAATATAATATACTATAATATAGTATAGTATAGTATTTAGTATAGTACTATACTATAATATACTATACTGTAACAATAATAATATAAATCACTACGAGTGTAGAGACGGTGAGGAAAGAGCAGCTGGTAAATGTAATCTGGAGCCATGGAAGCAGGTGTGTGAAGATGGAATTATATCTAAGGAACTGTGGGATGTAATTGAGGGGTATTGGAATGTGGTGATAGCACAGGAAGGCAGACGCGACGGCGTGACCGGTGTGGGGATATGAGCAGGAAAGGCTCCGGTTCAGACGAGGTGAAGGCAGTTACACCGCAGTACGAGCTCTGAAAGTCAGAAGAGCCTCTAAATTATAGGACGCCTCCACGTCTTTAACATTTAGAGGAAAAATATTCACAGAGCGAAGTGTGGCGCAAATTAAACCGACTCGGCAAAATGCAATTTCCATGTCGAGGAATCCAGAGTGCTTCCATTAAGAGCTGGAGTGTTGAGTGATGTCTCGGTGACCTTCACAACAATGTACGTGTGAGAGGAGCCGGGCGGAGGCTGTCTGCAGACTGAATCAAAGCCATCCTGTTGACAAAGAAAGAGAAAGAAAGAAAGAAAGAAAGAAAGAAAGAAAGAAAGAAAGAAAGAAAGAATCTTACGTCTGATTTATGAAAATAAACCTTCGGACAAGAGAGGTGGATGTTTCCAATAAAGTGGCCAGTGAGTGTAAGCACAAGTTGGGTGTTTCTAATAAAGTGGCCAGTGAGTGAAAGCACAAGGTGGTGTTTCTAATAAAGTGGCCAGTGGGTGGAGACACAAGATGGGTGTTTCTAATAAAGTGGCCAGTGAGTGGTCTTAATGTTATGGCTGTATATAAGCTAAACAGCACTGTTTAGGAACACTCATTTTTAAATAAATATTCAGAAGTTCACATTCGAACCTTTGCCCCAGTCTACATGCCTTGGCGTTCCGCTGCGTGCCTCGGCTGGTCCGAGACTGATCGACTGATGCCTAGTGCACGTGTTGTTCTCCGGGGTTTGGGTCAAACCCATTTTTCCGACCACTGTTTGGAACGTTCAATAAGCTGAAATTGCAGAATTGATTCCCATCATTGTTCCTTCACTTATTAGTATAGAAATCGACGAGATGGACCTGAAACCTAAACAGACCCTTTGTCCAAAATCGGCTGCTATGACCTCGTTCGTTCAGAGCCTCAGCTCCTGCTGTACTTGTACATCTCACACAAGAAACAAATACATGAACCAACTCCTCTCCTCAGGTTCCGTGGGGCGAGAGGCGTTATTCTAATAAGTACCTGGCTCACACTAAATCTTGGCTGTTTGTAACACCTGCTTCGGCTCCTGGCATCCATTTGCATAAGAGCTTCGCCCACACGCTTCCACTAGAAGAGGCAACTTGGCTTCTTCATCCTCCCAGGCACAAGTTCTCACCCACATACCTGTCCAAAACCTGGAATATCGGACAGCTCTATCGCAGAACACTAAGATAAATCTCCACAAAAAAACACTGACCAGTAGAACGGGTTCTTCACATGAGCAAAGGCATCAGTTTTGGACTCTGCAGGCATCCAGGAGTGTGGAGTTCATTTTCCATAGAAGAACACTGACCAGTAGAACCGGTTCTTCAGATGAGCAAGGGCAAAAGCTTTGGGCTCTGCAGGCATCCAGGAGTGTGGAGTTCATTTTCCATAGAAGAACACTGACCAGTAGAATGGGATCTGCACACAATCAAGGACACCAGTGTTAACTTAAAGCACAAGCCTTTGGACTGTGGGAGGAAACTGGAAAACCCCTCACAGAAAGACACCAGGGATCAAACCCAAGACCTTTATCCTGCGAGGAGACAGTGCTAATCACTGACCTATATGCAACATCCCACCAAAAAAGTGATTACGGTGCAATTACCTTAAAAAGAGCCAGTCAGGTCTAGTGGGTGGAGTCTCAAAGAACATGTTTCTAATTGGAGGGATTCTACACTCTTTACATCAGATATTTTGCAACCATTTAATTTTCTTATCAGTGGGAAAAAATGTAAATTTCGACTGGTCGCTCAACACCAGCTGTTTCTTCTGGTCCAGGTCCAGGTTTTTACGGTGAAGGCAGTGAAACGACTGTTCATGCAGACCTCCGTCTGTCAGCTGGAAAGAGAAATCCTTCGCTCCTGCCGTTGTTCCCGCGGCTACAGAGCCTCTGCTGCGACCAAGAGGGAACAATGGCTGAGAAGAACAATGGGCATTATCTGCAGCCTGGCCTCCTCCTCACCTTCGCTTTGTCAGAGATACGGCGGAGACGGGACGGGTGGAGGATGAGTTTCACTGAGGAAGAGATAAGGCCTTTGTAGAGCAAACGAAAACACAGCCCAGTGCCGACTGTAAAGAACTGAAGACTGATTCTGAACAGATGATGATATTCACTACAGGTCAAAAATGTGGAATTTTTTTCTGTTTAAACTCAAACATTATGAATTAGAAGCCATTTTACTTGTTCAGGAACATTAATTTATAATTATAATGAATTAATGAATGTTTTATTTATCTGCTTATGACATTTTAGGAAAGTAGCTTTAATCCCTAATGTCCAAAGGTCCTAGTTTTCTTGAGTTTTCCTTTGCACAAGGTCCCATCCCCCAATGCTCCACGTAGGAAACATGTTTCACTGTGTTGGACTGTGGGTGGTGGGGTGTGTTTTTATTTTGTGTCATACATTCACACTTTTTATTGTTTATTTTTGATGTTATTTGATATTAACCAATAACTCGTCTATTAAAATACAATTCCACACATACCCTTTGTTATAATTTTATTATAAAAATACATATACCTAAAATGTCATACTGCATACAGCCATACTCCATAAATGTTGTCATTTTAAGTTATTTCTTTGATAATTTTTTTACAGCTTTTCTGTATTAAAACTAGATACAAGCTTCACTTCAAATGTTTATTTTATTAGAACTTCTTTCAAATATTAATAAAAATACCATACTGGATAAGAACTTTCAGATATTACATGTAGAAATATGTTCCATGTATGAACTACATTCAAAGGTCATGTTACACAGAAATGTTATAGTGCATTGTTTTCCTACAGCAGGGAAGGGAATGTAAACCTGCGGTGACCTATATCCTCTCATACCTCGCAAATCTGACGCAACCAACCAGCTGCCGTTTTAACAAGCCTTAAAAATGATGAAACAGATGTCAAAAATAGGACCCACCTTCCAAGCAGTGCTTATGTAAACTGCTCCCCTGGAGCACCACTAGGTGGCAATGTTGATTTGGTGATTTCTCTCCGCTTTAAGTGAAGTAGGGGAGTCAGAAAACGGGGTAAGAAGAAGCAAAAACATTGCAGCAGCCTCCTCCTGCGTTAATTATTTTTATTGTTATCCTGCTTGTTTCTGGGTCAGCGATGCGCCTTCACATTTAATGGAAGCATCTTTTCGGAAATCGGGATAAATCCTTCATTAGGAGAACAAGAACTGGGCGAGAGGGGTTTGTGCATGGGAGAGAGAGAGAGAAAGAGAGAGAGAGAGAGAGAGAGAGAGAGAGAGAGAGAGAGAGAGCAAACAAAGAGGAATATGTTCACCATTGGAGATCCCATTAAACTCACATTTATGGGTCATCATGGGAAGCAACACACCACCACATGACAAATACTCACATTACTTCTAAGAATTACTTAGTGCTGGGGAAAGTATTCCTTTTCCTGCCACTGGATCCAACATGGCCACCAGTTACACCCGTTCACCCAGGCAGAGACATGGATCACGTGTCCAGGGAAGCACATCCGGACGTCTGAGATGTATGAATTTAATGCGATGCCATTCGGCTGCTTCAGTGCATCACACAGACGTGCTAAAAACGAGAGAACGTTTAGACAAAAGCCTGTATTTTTAGAGGCTGGTGAACAGAGAGATGAACAGCAGACACCCAGAGGACCAGAGCACATTCGCCTCCAGAGGAACTGTCATGCGTACAAAGGCATCAACGCAACATGTCATTCAAGCGGTATCAGAAATGCAGTGAAATAAAATGTAGAAATAAAGAGGGGGAGTGAGGAACCCGGCTGGTCCGTGATGATTGGGACGCTCCGAAATGCTTTTATGTTGTGTTTTGACACTTCACCATTATGCGTGATGCTGATGAGTTACGACGGCCGAGGCCCGAGTCCCACGCGAACCCTTATTTTACTCGTCATCTGCCATTGTCTTGCAAATACACACACTCAATCATATATCAAGCTGTGATAAAACCTTGTCCTAGATCCTCAAGCTCTGAGTATGAAGGTTCTGAGGGTTGGGTGTCTTCATGAAACACTGTGGGTGTACGTAGGGTATCCAGTAAATGCTGGACCGGGTAAACCATCACCAATACTGACCTCTTTCTACTGGAGCCAGCGTTAACCTTGGAATACTGAACCACATCCTGCTGTTCTGGAGATGCTCCATCTCAATAAGGCCTCAGATCCTTATGCTCCTGCTTCCAGAACATCAACTTCATGCAATTCACTTGCTGCCTAACAAATCCTAACACTGGGGCTGGCGAGGTGACAAATAGTCAATGTTATTTGACAATGTCATATCCAAAGCATGATTATGGGATTTGCGTTCGGACTGGACCTCCACAGAATTCCATGGAATTCAAGACATCTTTACAAGTTTTTTGGGCGATTTAGATGCAAGTTTGATATGAGATGTCCTCAGCTGTTTGGGCAACAAATTGGTGGGTTTGTTTTGATTTTGTATTCCTGTCTTGAAAACTGCCCACCCCACACATGTCGCTGGTTATTCCATATGCCAATCAAATGGACTTTTCTTGTCAAATAGGCCATTCTTGAACACAGAGGCATAAACGGTACCAGCAAACCCTGCTTAGAACTTGGACTCAGATCTGTTTGTTTTGGTGTGGCTTCAGTAAGTAATCTATAGTAATCTAATCAATAGTAGTAATCACTGCATTGGATACACTGGTTTAAAGTAGGCGTAAGGAATGCTGGACCTGGCGGATCGGACTAAAGCACTCTTCCATGATTCTATAGTTGTAACATGACCTAAGAAACCTGCTGAAGTTGAGCTGATTATCAGCTCACACAAGCACACCTTGACTTCAGGTAAGAGCTGTTGTTCTATAAAGGTCCTGCTGGAGATGATGTATTGAAGAGCAGAGGTGCTGTAGGACCAGGGTTTCCCATCCTTGGCTTATTGTAGAAAAGTAGTTGAACATGTGAGTTTTCAAAAGTGGGCCCTTTATTCCAAGTCGAGTCACCCACAGATGGTCCTGTTTTCAACCGAAGCAACACCTCTGACAAGTACGATCTTATACTGGACCAATTAGCTTGGTGTTAGGTCCATGAATAAATCAGCACATAGTGGTTTCAGTGTGGAGTTGTTCAGTAATTCCCTCACTTTTGCAGTTTCTGTCTAAACACGGCTGGAGTAAAGATGGAATGAAGGCTTTAGGTCAGGTTTCCTTTCATTTCCAGATATCTAGAGTTGCTAACAATTAGGAATGTAACAATTAATCGATTAGTTCTGCTGCATGGATTCAATGTATTGTTCCACAATTAATTTTACTTTATTTTACTGTGGGCAGTGATTTTTACTAAGCATTGTTGTCCAATCTGTTTGCATGAGAGTGTTTCTGGAAATGTAGCAGACATTTCAGCATATTTCATCCTGACTGCAGATCACGATTGAATGGTTTAAAGAGATGCGAAATTTATCGGATTGTTGGCTCAAAAAATCTATGTAGAATCGAATTGTGATGACACTTGTGATTTACATTCCTACTTACCACGCTAGCTTAGAGTTGATTTAGTGCTCAGCTAAGGCAGCCATAGCCTAATGGTTAGAAAAGTTGGTTTGTGATACAAAGGATTGTGGGTTTGATTCTGAATTGTCCTTGAGTAAGGTACCTACCCCCAAGTTGTTCATCCTGTTTGTCACTCTGGACAAGTCGCTACCAAATGCTGTAAATGTAAATTCGCTGTTGCATAGTCTAAGCAACCACGGCAGTCACAAGGGCAAATGATATGCTGTGAACAATGAAGAAAAAATTGGCATCGGGACCCAGCGCAGGTTGCTCCTACACTGAAAAACATCTTGGCCCCTGACAAAACTCACGTCTGCCCACATTAGCATAGGCTAGGATGACAGACCCCCCAACACACATTCTTTATTCATATGCATATGTACTAGTATGACTTGAGTCTGCGAGGTACGGTGCAATGTTTGCATCTTTGCGGCTGTAATTTTCCATGCATTTGCACAAAAATATGTGCCAGGAGGAGGTTTTCTGCTAATCACCTCTGGGGCACATGTACGTGAATCCAGGGTCAGCCTGACCCCCCCAACCCCACCCCCTCCAAAAACTACTGAATCATTATCTGGGAGAGAGATGCAGGACGGAGGGAGAGCAGGGGAAAAATATCTAAACAGACAGTAAAAACCGAGTGCAGTCAGCTATACAGGCAAATGGCATCACGCTAGCTGCCTCAAGCAGCACTTTCCGCTACCCCCATCTCTCACAGTGCTCCCTCTATAAGGACGACTGGTCTGTTGGTCATTAACACATGTTCACTTGTATACTAGCTCAAATGGTATAAATTAAGACCCAATAAAATCTGTTCTAACCAAAGACATGTCCCAGAAAACACATCCATGGGTTTTAAGATGGGCCCATGGGTCTCCTGTGGAGCAGGCCAAGTTGGTTCCTGGTCTTAAGAACTGCACGTTGTTGTTTTTTGATCACTTCTCACAAACAAGAAGATGTGAACACGAACCTGGAAGTCCTTCATAACAACTGTTTAGAGTACAGAGACAGAACCATTAAAAAGCCCATAGATTATCCAATTGGGCCAATAGAGTACTAACATGGGTCAGTAGAGTACTACCTTGGGCCCGTAGAGTACTCCCTTTGGCCTGTAGAGTACTCCCTTGGGCCCGTAGAGTACTCCCCTGGGCCCGTAGAGTACTCTCTTTGGCCTGTAGAGTACTCCCTTGGGCCCGTAGAGTACTACCTTCAGCCCATAGAGTACTCCCTTGGACCCGTAGAGTATTCCCCTGGGCCTGCAGAGTTCTCCCTTGGGCCCATAGAGTAATACCGTGGGCGGGGCCTATTTAAATCCAGTTATTGTACTGGTTAGCCCACATGGGCCCCAGCAGCAGCCTATGAAATTTCTCCATGCTTTGCCCTTGTTCAGCTGGAGCTTAAGAAGCTCAGGTAAATCACTCGCGGGTCCCACATGGAGACGTTGACTGGGTCCTGGCAGGTTAAACCATAAAAGGGAATTTCAGGTGATGAACTGCAATGCAGATTAACTAGGATGCTGTGATGAAGACCTCGCTTCCGTTGCAGTCTTGATCAAAGCATCTCAGACAGGGTGAGTCATTGCCCCAGTATAGCACTGCTCACCCCGTTATTGCACTGAACAGTTCTGTTTCAGGCATTTCGCTTTTTCTTCTGTCTGCCTGGACACTTCAATATTAATGCTTGCTTTAGTAATAACGGCATTATTGTCTTCCCCCGGCATGAATTATGGATGGATGATGGCCATTATTTCTTGACAAGTGTGACCGCATGTGTGCGTGTGTGTACATATATTTATATTCAGGGAAATAATAAGAAAAATGACCTTTTTCTCTGCTCATAAGAAGCATATTTAGCAGAGTCTCTCGCAGCGCTCAGGCAAGCCGCCCACGGAAATGGGCTCCTTGCCGCTCGGCAGTGGCGCATTACACTTTGTCGCGACTGTGATACTCGTCGTTCTTGTCGGCACCACATTGAGCGTGGCAGTCGTTTAGACACCTCGGCAATTCTTTGTGACGCCTTTCCTTTCAAATGATGTCTCGACTCTGTAGTTCCCTGTCCCTGCCTGTTATCGGACACAGCAACGGTTAAAAACCAGATGCCATTTCAAACATAATCAACTCGCACCATGAATCTGAGCTGAGTGTTCGAAGAATCAAAGCAGCGAGTCTTAAATGTCAGCCTCTCTGAGCTTGACACCGGACAGGGACGAGTCCTTCCAGCAATGCTCGAGAAAGTCACACTGTCCCAGAAAACCCACGTAAAAACTGTCCCAATGGGGGTGCTCTCCGAAAAACGAGCCCTTCTGCAGACATTTTCTTTCTGCCGTTGCTGCTACAGAGAGTCCCTGAATTGAACATGAGGTTAAATTCTAATTGGGGTGGAAGGAGTTTTTTTTTTTACCAGGTACAAGGTTATGTTTACCTGCTGATACCATATTGCCAAGGTGATGCTCGTGTAAATTGGAGTTGCTCAATGCCGAGTCTGAAGGGTTGTGTCCTCCCCAGTGTGGTAGATCCCATCCTCCAATCCTTTCACTACACCTGGCAGTGGACAGGTGAGATGAACCAGGTGTGCCTGAGCAGGAAGATCACAAAACTGTGTTGGGACATAAACTAAGCAAAGCTGGGGACATAACATATTGAGGATAAGAATGTGGAGTCCTCAAGAGGGAGCTGTGCAGGAGGCGTGAAGAGGCAAGATTAGATCTATACCACAATATATTACACATGATTCAGCGTGCTTCACAGAGATCAAAGGATCATAAAAAGTAAGCCAAAAAAATGGAATAAACAACAAGAAATATATTTTTAAAAAGTTACAATATCGACAGATAAAAATAAAGGATCGATTTAACAATAGGCAGCTGAAAACGAGGCAGTTTTTAGCTTATGGACTCAGATCTTATCTGCATGGTGAGCTGGGTCAAGCTGGGTCCAGCAGGGGGCAGTATAATGACTAAACACCATTTCACCCTGTTTAGTTACAGCTCTGGGTCCAGCAGGGG
>JBBIGC010024677.1:0-12498 GCA_037576955.1 Lepidarchus adonis
GCTAGTTTATAAACTACCAAATTTGTTTGACGCCACTTACGCTCTAATTTTCGTGCCGTCTGCTTCAGTGTACGTGTATGGTTGTTATACCACGGGACTAAGTTTTTTTCTCTAATGAAGGAAGTGAGATGGTGAGGAAAAAATCACAAAAAAACTAGAAGGGAAAACCCTTGTAATACTAGAGAACTTAATGAAAAACAAAACAAACCAAACTGATCTGAGAGAGTCAAGCTACGATTTAAGCAAACGGAAAAAGGGCAGATTAATAGAAGCTATTGCTCTATGAACTACAAATCTCAAAAGAGAGAAGTGCTTAATCTGGTGTGTATAGTCCAAGACTTAACAGAGAGTGAAAGGTGGTGAGGAACTTTAAAGGGACCCTGACTGGGTGATGAGTCTCAGCTGTGCACCTGCTGCAGGCTTGAGGACCTGGAAGCCAGTACTCCCTCTGGTGGAACAGTGTATCGATGGTAGCGCAGCCCCTGGATCCTAAAGTCTGATATCAAATAAATCTCAATGACATCAAATGTACATACAATAAGGTTACTATGCCTGTTAACAGACTATTTGGGAAAGCCAACATCATGATGCCTTGGCTTTGGAAGCTCCTAAAAGGGTAACTGACACCACTTAAGTTCATTGGAAGCACACTTGTGGATGTAGTTAAAGGCTCAAACATTAAACACAAAGCTTCCTTTTATATCATGATGGGAAAATCAAATGAAATCAGCCAAGATATCAGGAAGACAATTGTGCACTTCCACAAGACTGGTTCTTCCTTGGGTGCAATTTCCAGATGCCTGAAGGTACCACGTTCATCTGTTAGAACAATTATACACAAGTATAAACACCATGGGAATGTCCAGCCATCACACCGCTCAGGAAGGAGACGTGTTCTGTGTTCCAGAGATGAACGTGTTTTGGTGCAGAATGTGCGGATCAACCCCAGAACAAAAGTAAAAGACATTGTGAAGGTTCTGCTGAAGCTGTTAAGAGTTTATCATTATCCACAGTTAAACGAGTCCTGTACCCACATGCGCTGAAAGGCTTTACTCCAAAAATGACATAAAAAAGCCAGATTACACTTTATAAATGCACACAGGGACAAAGACCCTCATTTCTGGAGACATGACCATTGTTACATTTGGAGAGTAAAGGTGGAAGCCTTCAAGCCTGGAAAACCATTTCTACTGTGAAGTACGGGAGCAGCAGGACCATGCTGTGGGTGTTTTGCTGCAGGAGGAACTGGTGCTCTTCACAAAATGGATGCATCATGAAGAAAGAGAAGTATGTGGACATTTTGATGCAGCATCTAAAGACATCAGCCAGGAAGTTTAAGCTTGGGTTCAAATGGGTTTTACAAATGGACAATGACCCTAAACAAACAGCAAAACTGCTTACATAGTGGTTTAAGGACAAAGTCCATGTTTTGGAGTGTCCATCACAAAGCGCTGATCTCAGTCCCATAGAACATTTGTGGGTGGAGCTGAAGACGTGTGAGAGCAAGGAGGCCTACAAACCTGACTCAGTTTTACCAGTTCTGTCAGGAGGAATGAACAGAAATTCCAGGAAACTATTGTGAGAAGCTTGTGAGGAAACCCACAGTGCCATTCAGTTTAAAAGTGACGCTACAAAATACTATACAAATGTATATAAACTTCTGACCTTGATTAAAATAAGAAATACTGCATAAAATTCTCTTTCACATTATTCTGACATTCAGCAAATAGAAATGATTTTGGGAATCCCAACTGACCTAAAATAGAAAAGGTTTTATCCGATTTAATATCAGACAGTGAGGAAGGAAAAAAAGAGTTATTTGTCTTTTTATACAGTGGATGTAAACTTCTGGTTTCAACTGTATATATTTTTTGAGTGTGTGTGTTACATTCTGGTGTCTTTGTTTTCTGTCTTTGTCTCTGTGGGTTTTATTTTGCAGGACGTCCTGGTGGCAGGTGCTTGATGGTTGATTGAGTTCTTTCCGTGGCTGATTAGATGTTCAGTCTTTGAGAGTGGTGCTGTTTTCTGGAGAGGAGGCTGCCAACCTGCGCTCTTCCCCCATCAGAAACACTGCCCACGCACACGTGATCCTGTCGTCAGTGACCTAGGTGCTTATGTAGGTTCTGACTTACGGGCAAAATTGTGCTTTGTCACATTTGGAGGAATGAATCTCCAGCGTTAGTTGAGGACCCCCTGTACATTTAAGGTTGTCACTGAAATCATTAGAAGTCTTTGTATTTTTGTCAGAGATTTAATACATCATACATTATGTTAATACATTAATACATTTTTATTGCGTTTTAAAAAACTTTAAAGCTAAATACTTGAGCACTAAATGAAGACCTAATAGTCAAACGTGGTTCCTGCATATGACTGACAGAAATAGTGGCGTTGCTAATGTAGTGAGGACCCTCTCTTTTAGTGCGTATGGTGAGCTGGCACCTGGACGTGCTATGTGGCCCATAGCACCAACACCATTGTCAAGTTTGTTGACAACACAGTGGCGCCGGGCCTCATCTTAAACAACGATGAGAAGGCAAACATGGCAGAGGTGGAGAACCTGGCATCAGCTGAACATCAAAAAGACCAAAGAGCTGGTGTTGGACTTCAGCAGGAGACAGCAGTGTGACTACAAAGCCCTGAACATCAGTGGGACTCCTGTGGAGAAGGTGAACCAGTCTAAATACCTGGGCATCTACATCTCTGAGGACCTCGCATGGTCTGAACGTGGATGTGCAAAGCACCACCTGTACCACTTGAGACAACTGAGGAAGTTCAGGGTCTCTTCATAGATTCTAAAGTCAGTCTTAGTTTTAGTTTAGTTTGATGTTTTTTAGTCTAATAATCTTGTTAACTTACTTAGCTTACTTTCATTTTTTACCTTCTATCTTGCACAGTCTGCGAATCAGGATACATTTCACTGCTTGTTGTACATGTGATAAGAAACATCTAGAATCTACCAAATCAAAAAACTACCACTGCTGACTCACTTTTAAAGAGAACAGACTAAAAACAGGAAGTATGTGAAAATGTGCTAAAGCACATGATAGCAGAACAGATAACAGCACCTGACCACAAGCTGTCAGAGATAACGGCACATGGTCTGCAACTGCAACAGCTGAACTCTTCTCAGGCGATGGAGGTGACAGCAGTAGCAGCAGCAGCCAAGCAATAGAATTAGCACCACTGACCGCGTTCTAGTCTACAGCACTAACACGGACCAAAGTTTGGTGCACTATAGATCAGTGGTCCCCAACCACCGGGCCAAAAATGTTTAACTTTTAACCAAAAAACAAGTCTGTAGCATCTAAGTGTGTTAGAGACTCAGCTTTGCCGGTATTCTGGATGAAAGTCAAACCCTGAGATCACCACAACAGCACCGAAAACTTATTCTGAAAGAAAAGATTACGCATTACCATAGCGTCCAGAGTGCATTAGCGGTGGAGAGGAGGATGTTACTGGCACATTTCAGAAAGACGCTGCTAATAAAGTTACATAATTACACAGTGTATTCACCTTTATTTACAAAATACCACCGTTTTGTGTTGATATCATTTTATTTCCACGACACCTTAAATGCCGATCCATGAAAATATTGTCTGGCATTAAACCGGTCTGTGGCGGGAAAAAGGTTGGGGACCTCTGCTGGTAGGATTCACCCTGGACAGGAGGCCAACCAATCACAGGGCAACACAGAGACAGACAACCATTCACACACACTCACACCTGTGGGTGATGTAGAGCAGCCAATCAAACTCAACCACAAGCTTTGGACTGAAGAAGCGTTAGAACCGCCAGATGCGAGGAGCCACTGCTCACATTTTCAGCCCTGAACGGCGTCTTCTACGAGCTGACTACGGAAGCCTGTTTGTATTTGACTCAAACTCTACACACTACTGCCACCTTTTGGCAAAAGGTGGTAAGATGCGTGCCCATTTGTGACAGCACACTAATATTTAAATGTGTTTGATGATCTGAAATATTTAATTGTGACAAACATGGGGAAAAAATCTGGACACTTTTTCACGTCACTGTATTTCCACTATTATTCATTAAGTGGGCAACTGTCCATATACCTTTAGTTTTCCATTCCTCTACAAACTTATGCTATGTGGTGTAAAGTTATGTTTGTATATTAATTTCAAATACAATAAATAATAATTGTTAAAATGCTTGGAAGATGAAAGGTATGTGAACTTTTTGGAATTTCATGGGTCTTTATTAAGGACAACCATATAGCTAGTAGAAAAAGTATGTGAACCCTTGAGTTAATGGTCTCAAATAAACTCATTCAAGTCTTCAGGACGATTAATGATTAAAACTGTACAGTGGCAGAAATCCTGAAGCCAGACAGATATTTATTATCGTGAAATAAAATTAATAAGATAATATATATACACTTGAATAGCTACAATGATAATTCCATAAAATAGCTCAAAATATTGTTGTATTATAGTGATTGACATCAACATTAACAACCTATAATCAAAGACTTAAACCTGAACAGATTTATTTACAAATCAAATCCATTTTCCGTGTCCTCAAAAAGCGCGTGTGGAATAATAATAATAATAATAATAATAATAATAATAATAATAATAATAATAATAATAATAATAATAATAATAATAATAATATGCGCCTGACCAATCGCGTGTGAGGTGAGCCTGTAACCAATCAAAAGCGCCTACGATCCGACCAACGTGTTGCTGTTTAGCTGTGCGTAAGCGCGCAACGAGCCAATCATCGAGAACGTAAATTGTCTACCCAGCCAATCAGAGCTCAGCTTGTAGCTGCGTCAGTATCATGGCCGGTGACAGAACAGCTCAAAGCGACGGGGCGACACCAAAAGTTCACAAATTTTCTACATTTTAAGGATTAACGAAGGTCGATCCCGGTACAGGAAGGTAAAGAGCAATTTTAAAATAAAGTTCGGTATTAACTTAAATGTGATTACAGTGAATTTGTCATGATTTGGCGCCGCTGTGATGGAGGAAGTTTTACACTGTTTTATGCAGCTATATAATGCTTTATTAATTTGAATAGTTTTACAGAAACTAGAGTCTGGATAATAAGATATTTGCTCAGGTTTATTTATAGTGTAGGAGGACATTAACAGGATCTACTGCTCATTTCTTCGTTCACACTGGGCTGATGCTCTCTCTCTCTCTCTGTCTGTCTCTCTCTATGTCTCTCTCTCTCTCCCTCACACACACCCACACACCACTATATATATACAGACAATACAACATATTAGACAATATATAATACATAGTGTATAATCTGCTATACACACTGGAGACGAGTGTGCAGCACATTGTAGAATAGACTGTACCAGGGGGTCACCAACATGGTGCCCACGGGCAGGGTGCCCCCAAAGACCACATGAGGGTCTGTTCCAAAAACTGTAAAATGTAATTTTCTCCTGTTGGTATTCTTCTTTGATCACATTTATATTGATTTGAAAATGACAATATTAAAAAGCATTTAAAACATATTTATTGTACACAAAGTGTAGGTGAACTCTGTTCTAGTTTAACAGTCAGTATTGTGCTTATATATTTCATATGGTATTATATTCCTCTGTAAATCTACTTTTTTTTTTTTTTTACATATCTAATATCTAATTATTCATATCTACTGTATTTCCCCCAACAATAGGCCGTGGCTTACACATTGATTTTGTAAACCTGTTCAATAAGTTCAATAATAATAATAATAATAATAATAATAATAAAAGTTCAATATTTGATCAATTTAATTGTTAATGATCAACTACAGTATAATGTCACTGGTATTGAGCTGTTAAGGCTCCAGGAGTGAAATTAGATTCTTCTACTTCAGATCAGTAAATTCAGTAACACTGCAGATAATAACATGGGACTTATCTTAGAGTTTTACACATAAATGAACATTTTCTGCAGATTATAGAATGGGGCTATAAAGTGAGCTAATTTAAAGTATTAATAGCGTTGTTTAAAAGCATGTGTGTATATACAATATGTAATTGAAACAATAAATGACTCAGAAATGTGATTTCTTGACTAATTCAGATTAACACGTCCATGTGGCAGTGATGAGATAAAATAATCCTTTATTGTTTTTTTATTTTATTTATTGAAACTCAGTGTTACGACAGAAAGAGCAGCAAACAGTAGAACAATGAATTAGAAGTTACTTTTAGAAAGTTACAGGTAAGATAAAATAAGTATTTTAAGTTAGTAGTGCACAAAAAATACTAAGAATAGGGCGTATGTTTAAGTGTAAATTTAAATGTAACTTATTATTGTTTACAGTCTAGGATCTTGTGCAAAGACTCGGACCATGAATCTGATCACATCACATGTCTTCACTGAGGTTCAGTTGAACTTTTCTGGGATTCGTTCTTCATGCAGCCTGGACTTCAGCCGGAACAGCAGTTTGGTAGTTGGAGATACTGTTGATGATCTTCACCTGTTTCTCCTCCTCAGGGTGGTGCTGATCTTCACCCGTTTCTCCTCCTCAGGGTGGTGCTGATCTTCACCCGTTTCTCCTCCTCAGGGTGGTGCTGATCTTCACCTGTTTCTCCTCCTCAGGGTGGTGCTAATCTTGTCAGAATGCTGCAGAGGTGGATGGAGGAAGGTGGATGCTGGGATTGATGGCAGCGTTGGCGGTGCTGCGTCACGCTGGCAGTTGTCCTCTGCTGTGGGGCTGGGGACCTGTTCTCTTCGTCCTGCTGGGCTCAGTGTTGGTCCTGCTGCTCCCTCTAGTGGGCGTGGAGGAGCAATGCTGTGCCACACTGACGGGCATCTCCCTCTTGCGCTGCCAGCTATGGGGCAACACTCCTCGCCCTCTGGGGCACTCCACCAGCCTAACTGTGCCCTTCACTGCCCTCGAGCTCCTGCCTCAGAAACCCAAGCCCAGCAAAGGTATAATTTATTAACAAAGTCTTGTTCCATCGTTCCGACATTTTTATTTATTTACCACAGGATTAAAGGACAGGAATTTTTCACTCTTTATTTTTACCGTTTCACTTCATGAGAAAGTTCTGCAGTGATGTATAAATATGGAAGGAATTATTTACAAAAATATTTTTTTTGTCTACAGTGAAGTGAGGTGTGTTGTGTGGGTTATTGCATATTATTTAAATATTGCACATTAATAATGATCATAAAGATGTATGATAATGAGTAGTGTGTGTTGGACAATGAGTCATGTAGGTGTTTATGGAGGTGGGTTGTACTAATTATGGAGGTCATGACCATGCATGGGTTAAAACATAAAAAAATTAAAAAGCTTATTAAAATGAACTGCAAGTATGCATTTTATTACTGCTGTTCAAAATTCATCATGCACTTTTTGCTGTGGAAGCAGTAATTTTAGCATCTCATTAAACAGGACGGTTTTATTCCTTTAAGATACTTGAACAAAGGCTGCAGGGTTCTTTGAGTCGTGCCATAGAAGAGACCTGTGTCAATGCCATTTTAAAAAGTCTGATGATGAGAGTGTCACCAAAATAAATTAACGGTTTTATAAAAGAAAAAAAAAAAAAGAAAAATTTGTGTAAAGACCACATTTTGAGAGAGTGAGACAGAGAGAGACCAAAACAGAGACTGACCAAACAATGGGTATTGAAGTCTGAGCACACAGACTGAAGGTCACCAGGGACTGACGGGTGTTTGTCACCCATCAAATAAGTTTTAACCAGCAGTTAATATCACATGTTTAGTGCCAGGAGTCTGGATGATGATGATGATGATGATGATGGAGAGAGTGTGAATCAGACGAGATGATGCTATGTCCTTTGAGGCCAGTGACATAGCTTTTAGTTTAAGATGGACAGACCTTGAGGCCTGTGCACAGTGTTTTGGAGAATGAGGACAGTTTACAGTGAGTCAGTGTTGTAATGTGGTCTCACATGTTTTGTGACCGTGAAAACCAGGTCTTTCTTCAGTGACATTTTGTTTTTGTATTTGCAAAAAAATGTACCTATATTTATGTGTTAATAGTTTTAATGGAAGACCAACACTAATTTAAACGCAGATTTAACTGAAAAAATAAACTTTTATATACAAATAAATGTAAAAATAAAGATCAATAAATATAAATAGATATTTCCTGTTCTCACAGAGACACAGTTGGAGGCGAAGGCGGCGCTCCAGCAGGCCCTGGAGATGAAGAAACAAGGGAAACGGGAGAAAGCCCACAAACTGCTCGTCCACGCGCTCAACATGAACCCTGTCTTCGTGGACGCCCTAACGGAGCTGGGGAGCATTTTAGAAGAGGAGAAGGACGTGGTCCAGGCTGACCACCTCTACAGCAAAGCGCTCGCCATTTCGCCCTGCAATCAGAGGGCGCTGGTCAGCCGTGACCGCACGCTCCCCCTGGTGGAGGAAATAGATCAGCGCCACTTCGGCATCATCGACGGCAAAGTGCGGCGCCTCATGTCGATCCCGAAAGGCAACTCAGCACTTCGTCGTATTATGGAAGAAACTTACTACCACCATATTTATCACACGGTGGCCATCGAGGGCAACACGCTCACGCTGTCGGAGATCCGCCACATCATCGAAACGCGCTACGCTGTCCCGGGAAAGAGCCTGCAGGAGCAGAACGAGGCCATCGGTGTGGACGCAGCTATGAAGTACATCAACACCACCCTGCTGTCCCGTACCGGCGCCATTGCAATCAACGACATCCTGGAGATCCACCGGCGCGTTCTGGGATATGTTGACCCGGTGGAAGCGGGCCGCTTCAGGACTAACCAGGTGTTCGTGGGACACCACATTCCACCTCATCCGAACGACCTGGACCGACACATGCAGGAGCTGGTGCACTGGCTGAACTCGGAGGAGACGCTTCACCTTCACCCTGTGGAGTTCGCAGCTCTGGCGCACTACAAGCTGGTCTACGTGCACCCGTTTGTGGACGGGAACGGACGGACGTCGCGGTTGCTGATGAACCTGGTGCTGATGCAGGCCAGCTATCCGCCAATCACCATCCGGAAAGAGCAGAGGGCGGAGTATTACACTGCCTTGGACACTGCGAACGAAGGCGACGTTCGGCCGTTTATACGCTTTATTGCAAAGTGCACGGAGATGACGCTGGACACGTTACTCATTGCTACTACTGAGCATGCAGTCGGTCTGCCCGGGGCCAGCAGTCCGGCCTGTCACAACTGCAAGCAGACCATACCTGCACATAACTGACCAGGGCTGAGATCCCACAGTCGACCCCGAGCGAAGATCATGAGGTAGTACCTGTAGGTAACTACAATGGGGGGGAAAGTGGACCAGCTGAGCTTGATCCTACAGGTCTGCTGAGCGTCTGAGATTTTGATTCAGCCAGTCGCTTATCCGGGGTTCCAGCTCCAATCCTGGACGACCGATGTCCAGCACAGTTTGGTCATTTCCCTCACACACCTGGATCAGCTCACCTGTTCACTGCCTGGTGTAGTGAGTGTGTTTAAGGAGGAGAGCTACCAAACTGTGCTGGACAACGGCCATTCAGGACCTGCTTTGGGCTCCTCCACCTATGGAGTCAGTAGGAGGCCTGGTCTTTGTGGATGAAGCTGCATTTACGTTGGTGCAGCATAAAGATGTGGGTGTGTGCATTCCCTCTCTTTGATTGGCTGCAAACGGGTGTTAACATAGTGTTTCCCTGTAGAACTTGGCAATATTTCTTTTTAAATGTTTAGTATTAATTGGTATAAATGATATGAAGTGTGTATCATTTAAAATGTTATTTTCTGAAACGTTAATCGGGTTAAACTTGGATGAGATCGGATCTGGAGAGCAGGGTAGTCGCTTATCAGCCATTCCAGCTGCTGCACTAAACCAAGACTGAGGAGTACACACACACACACACACACACACAGATCAACCTAGTACTGTCGTTTCAACAGCTCACACAGATCTCCCATCATGCATTGCTTTTACAGTGGCTTTTTACACAGTTAAAGTAAAAAGGTGCATTTTGTCTTGAATTCTCTTCTTTTATTAGGAGAATAACTAGGAGCCAGTTATCAGACCAGATTAGATCAGATCAGATTGTTCTTTACATCCATCCTCTTTTATTTACCATGTTTATGGTGTCAGCAGATGGGAAGTGTTTCACTAATTATATTTTAGGAAACCGCACCAAGTAACGATTTAATATTTGCAACGAAAATGATGAGGACCATACTTTTGAGCATCAATTTTTTAAAAATGTTTTTCCTTTTGCAAAATCATATCTGCAGTGACATTTATGATGTTTATCTATATACAAGCCCAACTCCAAAAATGTTGGGACGCTGTGTAAAACGCAAGGATTTGTAAATCTCATAAACCATATTTTATCCACAACAGGACATAGAAAATGTTTAAACAGTAATCGTACCACATGATGCAGCAACATGTCTCTAAAACGGTGACAGTACCACGTTTACCGCTGTGTATCATCTCCACTTCCTTTAACAACAGTCCATACACAGCTGAGAACTGAGCAGGATTCTAGCTGCTCAACAGTTCTGGGTTTTTGTAGTATTTTTGTTTCCTGATGTTCCAGATGTTACCAGCAGGTGAAAGGTCTGGACTGCAGGCAGGTCAGTTCAGCACCCGGACTCTTCTACTATGAAGCTGTGATGGTGTAATAGATACCGTTTGAGGTTTTGCATCATCTTCAAGTTCTTCTCTGAAAAAGACGAGGTCTGGATGGGAGCATGTGTCGCTCTAAAACCTGATCTACCTTTCAGCACTGATGGAGCCTTTCCAGATTTTTCCATACTCATTAATGCTCCTCTATTCCATCAGAGATGCAGGATTTAGAACAGAGAGCTGATAATTAGGATGGTCCTTGTCCTCTTTACTCTGGAAGAGGTATCGTCCATGTTTTCCAGAAAGAATTTCAGATTTGTATTTGTCAGATCACAAAACAGTTTTCCACTTTGTCTCAGTCCATTTTAAATTAACTTTGTAGACACAGTTTAGTGCAGATTGGTGAAGCTCCGCCCATCTTTACTTGTAAGAGACTCCACCTCTAAGATACCCAATCATGTTACTGACCTGTTGCCAGGGTAACCTCATTAACTGCTAAATGTTCCTCCAGCTGTTTCTGTAACACTTACTGTTACAGCCGTGTTGTCCTGTCCCAACCTTTTGAGACATTTTGCAACATCAAATTCAAAATGATTTAATTTTTTCATGTAGTAGAAAACATCAGATGTTGAAAGTGAGACACATAATGTTGTGTTGTGAATAAAATATGGTTTTTCTGTTAACATTTACGTTTTTTGGAATTGGTGTGTGTGATATTAAATATGAGATTAGGATTAAGCCACCCATAATTAATGTTAATGAATGCACGAATTCTAAACATCATTTGCATTTCACCGTTGTCGGGATGTTTTAATTCTGAATGGTTTTTACCACCTCCACATTCAGAGTGGGGCACAATATGGACGAAATACTAGTATTGTGATTTATACAGCTACATATTGCAACAGCGATATTAAATAGGGTTCGAATGTTTCTCTAATTTAAAAGGTCTGAATTGTAGGTGATTGTAAGTATTAAAGCTTTACAATGTCTCCACCCATACAGTCCATATATGGAAACTCCGCTTTATTAACCAGACTATTTTCAAATCGTTGTTTTTGTGATGTCACAAAACCAACACATTTACTCCTCCTTTTTTAACCTACAACAATTTAGCCCCACCTCTTTTGTAATAAAGTTATAAGAAGCTTTGTGATTGGATAGTTTAAGTCTATCCGTAATGCAGAGACGAATATTGCGAGACTGATATACAGGCGATATATTGTGCAGCCCTAGTTAATTGCAAATTTCATAACAAAAGGAGTTATGGTGCTGATGAAGGGGGCGGGCAGAAAGACCGTCTAAATTCTTCAGCAGTTCTAGTGTTAGTGTTGCTTATGACGATGATACAGGATTAACATGTTTATGATTTGATTCCACAAGGTTTTATGTCCATTGGACATCGTCTTGATGGCAAAGGTGTTGTATAGAGGCCCATCAGCACCACCAGCATCTCTAAACCACACCTGTCCAACATCCAGCTGCCACTGCAGGAGTTAAATTAACGCTCCACCCAAGCAGTGCTGGTGTTACTGATGCTGAAGGAAAGATTTTGCTGGTATTAGCTCTACGGTGAGAGATGGTAAACTTGCTCTGAAGGGGAATTCAGCTGTTCACTGTGTAGACAGTCGTTCAGAGTGGATTTGGTGTGAAATCCCTATAAATAGAACCAAGCGTCATGTACTCTTTCACTACATCCTTCCTCTTCTCCTCCTGCCTGACAGCTCCATCCTCTACATCCTCTCTCCTCCATGCACATCCAAACTAACAGCATCTTGCTTCTAACTTGGTCTCCAAACCGTCCAACCTGAGCTGTTCCTCTGATCTAGTCGTCTCTAATCCTGTCCATCCTTCACCATCCTATACTCCAACCCGTATAACATAGCCGTCTCACTACCGTCCTGTAAACCTTCCCTCTCACTCTCACCGTCTCCAACCCGTA
>JBBIGC010024687.1:0-12498 GCA_037576955.1 Lepidarchus adonis
AGTATAAGATGTATGTTTATTTTATTTTATTTTTTGTCACTGTCTCTATGTTGCAGTCGCTACATAAGCAATTTCCTGATTCTGATTCTGATTCTGATTCTGAAACTGTTTCATTTTATACTTTGTGCATTTGCATGTAGATCCAGCAGATGGCAGTACAGTAGAGTGTATTTTTGGGGGAGGACATTTTGTTTCTGGTCTTTATGAAAGAGCTCTAGTCTACATGGGTGTGGGATCACTGGGGATGGATTTGTTACTGAGACTACAAAGCTGAATAATGCAATCAATACATAAATTACATAATAGTTTCTTTATTAATGGTTCCAGTGTCCTTTTAACAGCTGTATTATATTTAGCTTTCATTATTTTCAATTTCTTTTTACAGTCTTGTGTAATGGAAACATTATAACAGGTCATGTTTACTCTAGGTCAGCTTTTAGACAGTAAAAGCTCCAAGCATTCAGTTCTAGTAGAACCAGAAATGACCATACAAAGATTAAACAGGAATATTTCCTTTATACATTATTCGAAGTGTTTGTCTTTTTGACATCCTATCGAACTTGTATAATATAAGTTTGGTAACAGGTCTTTAAGATTACTGATATGCATGAGTTATCTATAAGGATGTATTTTGAGGCATTAACTGTGAGTGCAGTTAATAATAAAGGATTAGCTCACTGTATTCATTGTAACAGTTGCAATATGAGGTGGAATGACTGGTTTTATGTTATTGCATTATGCTGGAGTATGTAGTCTTTCTTGAAACATGAATTCTACTTCTTCATCCATCTTGTTGCTCCAGTAAGCGCTGTACTGTGGAGATATCATTTGCTCATCCATGTATGCTCAGCTATAATTTCTTTAATGCGGTTTACAAACACTTTTTAATGGAAAAGAGAGTTGTCTGTGTGTGCGCAAGCAAAACATTCAGAATTAATCCCTTCATTGTTCTCCAATCCTTCCCATATGTATATGCATGTATGAATGTAATCATTTTGTCATCCTTACCTACTGTTTTTTGAAGCAAAACTAAGAGGTTTAAGCGTCTTGCAAGAAATCTTTGAGACATGCAGTAAGTAGCAGTATTACCCAAGACCATAGCAATACACTTTTATTTTAATTTTAGTGTGATGCTTTAACTGAAAGTGTCAGGATTTCAGTTGAAATGTTTCAACTCTCAAGAATATTTCAAAAACAGTCTGACTTGCTGTCAGATTTTTTTCTCTTTGGTGCAGAACCATCAAAAGTGTTTGGGGGCAAAATGAAGCTTTCTGTGAGAAACATAATTTCTGCAGACCTGTAATGTAATACGGTGTTGCTAGCAAATAGTGAGTGTTTTGAGAAAACCTAAAAGCAAATTTTTCTACTGTTTCTTCTTCTTACATATGACTATCATAGAAAAATGTACAGGATCTAGATATATCTTCATGATTTAAGGATCGCTGATATTTGTGTGTGTTTGTGTGTGTATGTATCTGTCTTCCAAATAATATAAGGCCACAATGAAAAAAGAGGAACATCCAGCCATTAATTCATGTACGTTTATTCAGTGGGGAAAAATCCCACATTAGGAAATACTTATTTTACATAAAATCCTGTTCAACAATTATTAGCACCCCTGATGTTAATACTTTGTACAACCCCCTTTTGCCAACATAACAGCACCTAATTTTGTTTCACAGGATGGTCGAATACAGAAAGAGGGATCTTTGACCATTCCTCTTTGTAGAATCTCTCTAAATCATCCAGTGATCTGGGTCCTCTCCTCTGCACTCCCCTCTTCAGCTCACTCCACAGTTTTTCAATAGGGTTGAGATTCTGTGTCTGGTGAACCATTTCTGTGTAGATTTGGCCACATGCTTAGGGTCATTATTTTGCTGAAAGACCCAGTGACGACCCATCTTCAGCTTTTAAGCAGAGGCCGCCAGATTTTGATTTAAAATGCTCTGGTATTTTAAAGCATTCATGATGCCACGCACCCTAACAAGGTTCCCAGGGCCTCTGGAAGAGAAACAGCCCCACAGCATCACTGATCCTCCCCCATACTTCACAGTGGGCTTTTCTGTATACTCTTATTTTGTGTTCCGCCAGACCCAAAGCACATGGTCCCAGTTGAAGCCCTAGTACCATAACCTTAAGAGGATTGCCAAGCAAAACCCATTTAAGAATTTGGGGGAGTTTCTCAAGAAGTGGACTGAGGCTGGAGTCAGAGCATCACAAACCACTACACACAGACAAATCCTAGACATGGGCTACAAATGTCATATTCCTATTGTTTAGCCACTCCTGAACCAGAGACAATGTCAGAAGCATCTTACCTGGACTAAGGACAAAAAGCACTGGACTGTTGCTCAGTGTTCAAAGTCCTCTTTTCAGATGATTGTAAATTTTGCTTATCATTTCTAAATCAAGGTTCCAGAGTCTGGAGGAAGAGTGAAGGGGCACAGAATCCATGTTGCTTGAGGTCCATCACTGTGTGTTTTCTGACATCCACAGTCAATGCAGCATATACCAGGAAATCTTCGAGCACTTCATGCTTCCTTCTGCTGACAAACTTGAGATGCTGATTTCATTTTCCAGCAGGACTTGGCACCTGCCCACACTGCCAAAGGTACCAAAAGCTGGTTCAACAACCAGGGTGTTACTGAGCTTGATTGGCCAACAAACTCTCTAACCTGAACCCCTTTGAGAATCTATGGAGTATTGTCAAGAGGAAGATCCCAAGACCCACCAGACCCAACAATGCCGACGACCTGAAGGCTGTTATCAAAGCAACCTGGGCTTCCATTACACTTCATTATTGCCTCCACTCATGATCGCCTCCATGCCACGTCACATTGATGCAGTAATTTATGTAAAAGGAGGCCCGACCAAGTATTGAGTGCAAAGAAATGAACATACTTTTCAGAAACCTAACATTTCTTTTAAGAAAATCATTTTTAAATCTCTTTTTTAATGCTCTCTGAAAGACACACTCATTGAAATTCCAAGGAATTAAAGCATCACATATTTCACTCTATGTGTAATGAATTTATAAAATATATGCATTTCACTTTGTGAAAGGAATGTCAAGAAATATTGATCAGGATTGAGTGACCTTTCTTTTTCATGCGATGGAAAAAATTAGCTAGGTGCATAATTGATTGGGTGTATTTGCATTATTTGTCCTTTAAATCAGCTATTTTACTATCTCTTAGTATCTTACATTTCAAACAAGAAACTAACCAAGGATGCCTCTTGAGTTCTTTATTGTTTGCAATGGCTGATTTTTCTTATAGCAGTTATTTAGAATTGCAAAATGATTTAAATACTTTATAGCTAAATGCAAGTCGCATAAAATTTTACTTTATATGAATGATGTCCTACTGTTCATACTCTTTAGAGATCAGAGGGACAAGTCTACTTCTTTGTCTGTAACAATTTGGACATTTGCTGACAAGTCACAATATTAAAATGTATATAGTATTGATTATCTTTTCTTGTTGCAATGGCACATGCCAGTTAGTGTGATCAATCAGTCAGAAAGTAAACTCTCCAATGCTATAATGGCTGGAAGACTGGGAGCATCAGGTATTGTGCGATGTTGCTGATATGCAGTAGTGCCTGTCAATAATGGTCCAAGAAAGGTCAACCAGTGAAATGACCACAGAGTCATGGGTGTCCAGTGTTGTTAATTTATTTAAATCTTTGTATTTTTATCTAAACTTTCAAGCTGTTTTTATACTTTTTTCAACTTTAGTTTTCACTGCTTTTCACTTTTAAATGTTTAATAATAGCATGTTTCCAAATCAATTCTGTTATATAATCCTTTGCCAAAATCAAGTATCCCTAGCAGACACTTAAATAGCTTGCGCACCAACTCTTGAGGATCTTAAGGAGTGGAGGCCATTATAGTTGCAAGGGAAGGGGCAGCTTTATATGAATACCAATGGATTTGGAATGGGATGTTCAAAAAGCTCTCTAAGTCTTAGAATCAGCTGTCCACATACACTTGAATATGTATATTGCAATCCTGCTTGTATGTTTCATTTTTACAGATATTGTTTGGATTGTGTAGAACAGAACAGTATTCAATCACCCTTTTAAAGAATATCTGCTCCAGTTCAAAAGTAAACACACCCAGGAGTTGTAAAGCGTTAAGATAGTTAGATCTTTCAAACAGACCTTTCTCTCTGGGGGATTCCTTCATTAACTCAGTATACTGTGTGCAGCCATTTGATCAGCATAGATTGTCCTGGACAGACCCTAGCAATCATTGACCACAAAGGAGACAGGTATTGGGATCCATTTGATGTAAATAAATGCAATTTAAGGGAGAGTTAAATCAAAGGAAGGAGTCTCATGCAACACAACGCTAGTTGTGGAGGACAGAATAAGAGTAATGACACCTTACTGTTTTCATTACTTACACATTATAAAGCTTTCATCCTACAGTAAATGTGGTGGCAAAATTCACACATTATTTTTGTGTAAGTTAAAATAGCATCTTAAGTGAGATCTAAGTTATTACTGTACTAACATAATGCTAACAAGGCAAGTATAAGCAATGGTGGTGCAAATTTAGTTTTGATATACTTGCAGCAGATGCTTTGAAAAAGTGTTTGTAATCTTTGCAAACAGTAAGCTATTGAAGGCATCACATTATTTTGGTAAGGAGCCAATCACTAATTCATTGATTAAGTTAAAGTAAATAAAATTGCTGTAGAAATGTGCTGCCAGTTGGTAGTGTGTCTAGAAAAAGAATGCTGTTGAACAATACACATTTTAGAACAATTTGATACCAGTTTCTACAATAACAGCTTCAGCTCTTGGGTGAAAAACATTGTTGTCTCAGCTTTTATATAACAGGTCTAAGCTAAATGGCTACAGAGACATTATATGATCAACTTTGTGTGATATGTGTATTAATTGCATGAAAAGTGACAGTATCCTACAAGCATGACTTAATTGATTTATATGTTTATTGTGGGTCACACTACTATAGTTTGCTTCCATAAACTAAAAATAAAAATAATCATTATTATAAAATATAATATCACAATCTGACTCTATACGGTTTCATGATGCACCACATTGTCACAATGCTTATTTCTTCTGATATCTAATCCAGTAGATTGGACAAAAATACTAAGTAGGTCCACAGAGAATTCTAATCTTTCTGGACCTAATAACCCTGTTGAACTTGATCCTTGCTGACCTCAATAAAAGATTCAATTTGCACATGTGTCAGTTTCAACTGAAATAAAAATGCAGCTGGTCAGTTATCCTTACATACTGATGATATCCACAATATACAGTCTTATGAAAAAGTTTGAGCACATCTTAACAAATCAGATTTTGGTGATTTTGTCATTGAAAAGGTGTTAAGACAGTCTGTCTAGGACATGGAAAATAACACAATTCAGCAAACACTGATGCATAATTTCTATGCCATAAATTGAACAAAAATACAAAATAACAACATTTTTATGGCACTGTGCAAAAGTTTGGGCAACCTAAGAGTTCCAAAGTGTCATATTTTTTTTACAAGGTATCAGACCTTAATCAGCTCATTAGATCTGCTACATGGCAACAGCTGTCATTATTAAATGTCATCTGGTGCCAATTTTAAAGCTTTACAAATACTCTGACTCTTATGCACCTTATGCACACAACAACCATGGGTTCCTCTAAGCAGCTGTGTAAGACTCTGAAAATGAAAGTTATTGATGCCCACAATGCAAGAGAAGGCTACAAGAAGATAGCAAAGCGTTGTCAGCTTGCAGTTTCCACTGTAAAAAATGCAATTAAGAAAAACTGTGGAAACTGCAAGCAGTTCTATAGCTCTCTTACCAGCTATAGACCCATCTCCAACCTTCATATTCTTGCCAAGGTCATGGAAAGAGTAGTTGCTAATCAATTCAAGACCTTTTTAATGAATAACACACACAATGACCCCTTTCAGTCAGGTTTTTGTACTCTATCAGCTATATTTGTACTACTTAATATTCTCCTCATGCTTGATTTAAGTGCAGAATTTGAAGCTGTAAATCACAACATACTCATCTCCTATCTTTCAGCTTTTGGTATATCAGGCACTGCTCTTCAGTGGTTTACTTCATATCTCACTAATAGACAACAATTTATTAAAATGGGCCCATGTACTTCTTCCACCTCTCTGGTTAGGTCTGGGGTCCCCCAGGGATCTGTCCTTGGAGCTCTACTCTTTCTTGTGTATATCCTGCCCCTTGGCCAGATTATACAAAGCCATGGTCTTAACTACCACTGTTATGCAGATAATATACGACTATATGTATATGTATATCCACACACCCATCCCTAGACTTTCCACTTCATTCACTGGTTGCTTGCATCACTGATCTAAAGAATAAAACTGAAATGCTACTTGTTGGTCCATACTTTCTTACTCCTCCAATTTCTTGATCAGTATTGATGGTATAATAGTAAAACCTGCATCGGATATCAGAAATCTTGGTGTTCTTTTTGATTCTTCACCACACTTTGAGTCACTATCCAAGACTGCTCGTCTTCGACCTTTCCTGTCCAGCAGTGATGCTCATAGTTTAGTCCAAAATTTGTTATTTATCAAGGGGTGCCCAAACTTTTGCATAAGACTGTATACAGAAAGTATTGGATACAAGGATTCAAAGTTCTGTTGTCATGTGTAAAAAGCACAGTGTACTGCAATTAATGCGTTATAAAAATGAAAGAAGACCCTGGACTGCTGAGCAGATATAATTCTATATCAAACTAGAATGGAACTACATTCCTCTTTAAAAGTCCAGAGACTGATTTCCTCAGTTCCCAGGTATGACAGACAAATTTTTAAATAATTGCAATATTTTTGCTTACATTTTACAAAGTGTCAAGAGTTTTTGGAATTGGGATTTTAATACACCCTGTGAGGACTCCACTGCAAGTCTGTAGATGTCTGAGTAAGTAAAGGTGCTGGTGAGCCTTTTTGATGTCAGCAAGATATATTATGGAATTTATCTTGATATCGATAAATATTGTAATTGCCCAGCTCTTAGTAAATCTACTACTATTATTAATAATAACAGCGACATATAACAGTAGTACCATGTGAGTGGAGCTTCTTCATTGCTAAATAGCTGTCCAAATGGCTTGTTATTTTCCATGCAGTTGTCTGACTAACAGAAATCTGTTAATAGTACAGGTCTAGGCATTGAAAATCATACCGTCCTCATCATTTGCTCCTTTGATGCCTTTTTACTTTTCACTCATACACTTGATTATGTACTAATACCAATGACTTGTACGGATTCTTCAGTTTTACCCACATTAGCATAACATCTTCTTTGCCCTGAAGATGAATTAATAAAATATTACACCTGGTGTTCGTTGTATAAATTGATGTTGCAAAGTTAAACTTCTGCTTTTGTATGATATTATTAGATTGTAATTGATTTGTGTAATGTAGCTTGAACATTGCTAATCACTGATGCTTTCCTATTGCTGACGCCAGTAACCTTGCTAAGTGACATTTATGCAAAGAGGCATAAGCCATTGCTATTCTGAGCACTTGTCTGGTGTTTGTGGACATAGTGAAAATGACCAGGCTATTGACCTATGTCTTCAGCAATAGATGTGGTGATGTTCGGATAAACACAGCCATTATTTTTGTCATAGTTCACATAGTTGTATGCCATTATGTTTGGTATGTATGCCATTATAATTCTGGTTCATTGAAGTGAATTATTACTTGACTGTATAAATTGCAACACTGTATATGTGTTTTCTGATTATCCTGAAAATTTCTTCAAAAGAATATTAAGCCATAGAGTTGCTTAATTAAGACATTTTGACCTCAAGTGAGTATATCAAATAGTTCAACTTGCTCTTCTTCTCATGCTTTTTCTAGCACACCAAATCTGATCTCATTCTTTAACTGAATCTCACATAAGGAAGAACAAATGCGGTCTATAATCCTCTTACACTTAACAAATTAATTAAGAAATATAAGCTTACAGCAGCAGCTCACTTCCTAGCTCTGACCAATGCTCAGACCTAGGTTGGAATCGACAAAACAAAATTTTGTTGCTATTTTTTAGTGCAATGCAAAAAGTAGCTACTTCTACCAAAAAGTATTTCCTGTTAATGTAGATTCATTTAATATGTAAAGAATGCAATCTAACAAGGCCAAGAATTCAATAAAATCCTGTTTTGAGCTTTTTTTTAAACAAACAGAACTATGGCTTGGCCAAGCGAAGAATGATTTGCCAAAAATTGGTTCAGCCATCTGCACTGCTTGGGCAAGGGATGGAGACCATGTAATTATCAAGCACTGGTTAAACTTAACGAGATGCTAAGTAGAGCTGCGCAGTATGACAATATTTATAATTTGGTCACAATATGATTTTCTGAGCGTATTCTGATATCGTCAGTACTTGAAGACACTGGCATATGTTTAATTTAATGGAGACCTATATTAGTCTTGCTTATACTGTGGTGTGAGAAACATCAAATAAAAATCGTTTGTGCTCATTATATAGTGGGTATAGAAAAGAATCAGGTTTACTTTCTCAATGGAATTTATAACATCTAACTGAAAGGTATCACAGCTACTGTTTACAAAAATGATTAAAAAGATTTTTGTAAAAAATCCTGAAAATAATAAAAGAACTGTGGCAGAGAAACACCCCCGCATCAGGATGCTGCCACCTCCATGCTTTACTGTAGGTATGGTGTGTTGTGGTTGGTGAGCTGCATTGGATTTTTCGGTTTTGGTCTCATCTCACCATCATCTTTAAGGTGCATTCTGGCAAAGCTTAAAACAAGCCTTAATATGGCCTTTATGGAAAAGTGCAACCCTCCCAAACAAGCCAGAGCTCTTGTGAAATAGTTGTCACATGCACACAAATGACTACTCTTTGCCATAACATAATGTAACTCCTTCAACGTGGCCATTGTCTTCTTGGTAGCCTCTTTTACCAGTTTCCTGCTCAATAACTGTGCAATTGTAATTGATACTAGTTTTTCACCTAAAGTATTGTATACTGTTACCCAAAATATTAATCTTAATATTAAATATTAATCAAAAATATCAATGCTGTTTAACTATACCTCTCAAAAACACAATGTGTTGTATTCTGATTAGGAAGGACACATGTTTGCTACACAGTCAGGTCTCTGCATAGCTACATGGTCCACAATTATTAATCGCCAGTGACCCCTCCCCCCAAGCATGTCGGAACAGTTGACAGTGTTTTGCAGCCTGTTCTTCTTCAAGATATGGTGGCACCATGGTACGCATCAGTGGATTTCTAATCTGTCCTTAGGCTCTTATCCTCCCAGAGTAATATTTCTGTCAGGGAGATGTTTGGAAAACCAAAATAAATAAATAAATTGTTAAAAAAGAAAAAGAAAAAAGCCATTTTTAGACTATGTACAACATCTGCCATATCATCTTAACAATTCACTCTCCAGGATACTTGCAGATAATTTGTCTCTGCAGGCCGTTCAGTAATACATGCCCCCCTCCTCAGTTTATGGTCCAGTTTTTGGTTGTCATGGAGCGTTTTGGACAGAAATGATTTGATCTCAGGCTTGCACTGAATATGCTTCAGGAAATTTGTTATAAACGTCAGTGTTAAATCTGATGAAAAAACATGCTCAGCTGCAAGTTCCTGATTCTGTATGCTGATTGTTAAACACTGCTTCAGCAGGTGTCTTTGAGTTATTAGTGCTGTCTGTCTAATTTTCTCCTCAAACACATTAGGCACATTCTGCCATCTCTGTTCAATTCATTCCTCTGAGCACAAAAGGAAGCTGCCTATGAGGAGCTGTCTATTCTGCTTTTCCAGACACGCACACATGAAGCCGCAAATCAGTGTTATCAGGCCCACTGTCCTGCTCTCAAAGCTTACAGGTACAACCCAGACAATGGCCATCCGTCAGCTCTTTCACTACCTATCTGCCTGCTGTCACCTGAACTTTGTGTGTGATTGAATTGTGATAAGCACAGGGCCAAAGAATTGAACTTACATCAGTTCTGTACTTCTCTCTTAGCACATTAGCTTTTAAAGATTGTGTCGAACTTCGTCCGCACTTAAAGCAAATACTTTGATCCCCCTGGGTCCATTTGTGACATTTTTGTGGGTTACTTTACAATCCTTATCCTTACAATTAAACTGGCTTTTAAAATGTCTTTTTAAACCTCTCTCCTGATTGGCTACGTTGTATTTTACCTTTGCATTTTGGGCTAAAAAGACAACTCTTTATAACATCAACGTGAATGGATAGGGCTAAATTGATAGAAGCTGAAGAGGTTGGTTATGTGTAAATGCATTGTCTTTAGTGATTAAAACAATTTTTAATATACACCATTTCTATATGCAATTTGTAAACACTGGGGAGCTGTATGTGTTGAAGCTTTTAGAATTAATAAACTAGATCCGTGATCATACAATAGCTCTTATTAAAACAAAAACATTAGTTTTTCTATTATACAGGCTGTATAATAGTGGTGCTGAATTATAGTTAGGTGTGGGTATGGGCGCACGTAAGGTAGTGGTGCATTGTGTATGCAGCTCTTCTCAGGGCAGCCACGGTTCATAGGTTTTAATTACTTGCATTTCACACATGGGTTTTTTTTTAAAAAATATGACCAACTAATTTCAATGTTTCCTAAATATTGGAAAGCTGAGCTGATTTGCATAGCCTAACAGGTATCACTATGTAGCATGTAATTAGTGCACACTGTCCTACTGGTCCCACAACGGCTTAATGATCCTATTATATATTCTTTCATGCCATGTAACAGTCATCAGTTTGATAAATGGCAACTGCTCTGAGCATTCTATGGTAAATCAATGAGGAGCAAAACAAAAGAAATGGCAAAGTGCAAAGATGCAGCTCCCCCTGAGAGCCTTCACCTTCTGTAACAATAATCCATGGACCATACGAGTGAGAAAGAGAGGCAACAATTACAGAGCTATGATAAATATATTCATACGCAGACACTGGAAAACTGGAACCTGTTTTCACTCCGCAGACTTCATGTGATTTTCAAATTAATGTACATTGGTAAAAATAAGAAAAGACTGGTTAGATTTTTGATAGTAAGTAGTAGGGCAGACCACACAAAACTAAAGCTATTGGCATATAAGACCTCACACCAGCCTATTTCAGTTACTATAGGCTGGTTATCATACTGTAGACATTCTTAAAATCTATGAAATTAGAACGGTTTCTAAAAATTCACTGTTTTAAAAGCATTTTATTGTAACCAGTACGTCTTGTCTGCATCAGAAGCTGAACTTAGTACTGTAGGTGACTTGAAATAGAGGTTTGCTGCTCTAGCAAACTCTCTCAGGTTAACAGGCAGGCCAAGGCAGATAAGAGAGTCCCCAAGGACAGAGGGAGCTTTGGTTGGCAGACAAAATATGTAATCTCTCACCAAAATCGATTCACCATCAGAAATCAAAGGACAAAGAACCATCACATCAGAGACATATCTGTATGGTGAAAAAATCAGTTCTCCAACAGCCTAGTGTGACATTTTAGATCTCACCTTTAGGAGGTTTTCTGAAGACCAGTGTGACCTGAGGAGGTGGGCAAAGTTGTCTTGTGTTATACAGTTTTGGCAGTTATATTTAGGTCAGTACTTAAATATTTCTATAAATACTGACAAATCACTGGTGAAACTCTAATCCCCAACACCAATAAGCAAAGAATATTTTAATTGTAGTATATTGTGAACCAGTGAACAGTCTGTGAGTAGGTGGGGGGTGTTGATATAATATTTTCCTTAATGTATATTTTCATGTACCTCAATCTGCCATTCACATTATATTATGGATATCATTGTCAATACTGATTATATTAGAAGGTGATGTACTGATTTAGTTGATTTTTTAAATATTTAAAAGGAAAACAATAATGAAGAACTCTACTAAACACAAATGCACTGTGTAGAGCCTTTCATGTAGTAGAGAAATGTGTATTTAATGTATGATTAAGTAATGATGTATGTTTTTTTTTAATGAAAAAAGCCTTAAACCTTAATAACAGGGTTTTTTAAATGCAATGTTTAACATTTCTTTTCCATTTTCCTGTCTTGACTACCAGTAAAAATCACGACCGAAAGACCAGCAGGTGGCAGTGGTTAAGTATTTAGTGGAAATCACTGACCATTCAGTTCACAGGCTGAGGGACTGAGTGATCATTCGATTAAACTTGAATAAATCCTCATGAGCATTCGGTTGCTTTTCTGCTGTCATGTTTTCTTTTCTGCTTAATGAAGCTAATTGGGTTCTAGTGCAATTTAGTGTTGTGCTGAACTCAATAGTTTTCTGTGTGCTTGGGTCAATACTTCAGATCTTATGCTCTAAGACCCCCAGAGGCCAGTTGGAGTCAGAAGCTCCTGGGCACTGAGCTTCAGTGGCCTGGTCAGTAATTTATCCATCCATCCATCCATCCATTCATCCATCCATCCATCCATCCATCCATCCATCCATCCATCCATCCATCCATCCA
>JBBIGC010024731.1:0-12496 GCA_037576955.1 Lepidarchus adonis
TGTGTGTGTGTGTGTGTGTGTGTGTGTGTGTGTGTGTGTGTGTGTTTGTGTGTGTGTGGTTCTGTCTCTGTGTTGCCCTGGGATGGGTTGGCCTCCTGTCCATGGTGAACCTGCCCTGGCCTGTAGTCAGTCCCTCCTGCAACCTGAAATGGATAAAGCAGTTTGAAAAATGGATGGATGTGGGAAAAGCATAAATGAAAATTAAAGATGTCTGTGAGTAGGAGAGTCCTATAATTTTCCTGGTACTGTATGGACTACAAAATATAGGTTACATAAAGCAAATTGTTCTAAAAATGATGTATCCATGCAGCAAGTCATACAAAGGGATATAATGAATGTAAGGCTACACACCAAATATGTTTAAGGACCATGTAGCTCAGTATGAAAGCACAAATATATGTAGCAATTTATTTCTACAACCAATTATATTACACATGTAAGAAGAATGAGCCTGAACACACCACATTTCTGCTCTTCATCAACCAGCCTGCAAACCTAATGCCATGTGACCCATGGGAGTGTGTTATTGCGCTGTATCTCTGTTTGCTCAGACAAACAACAGATTAAAAAGGAACCGGATTGTATAAAGTGGCTGTAAAATGTTAGAACTGTACAATGTCAAAGGTTTCTAGCAATTAAAGTAGTGGAACGCAAGGATACTTACTTTTGTTTTCTATACATACAACAAAATGTAAAATTATAGAAAAAAATAAAGATGTGTTCAATTGACACTGTTTTTGCTGCAAAATAAAAGTTATACCAGCCAAACCATTCCAAAAAAATATGTAAGCAAACAGTCATGCATAGGTGTGATATGATGCAAGAAAATGGTTTATAGACCATATAGTGTAGCATGGAGGCACTAATGACAAAAATCAATAAAGCTAATTTAGAGGCGACTGCAAACATTGCTTTAGTGTGTTTAGTGTGTCGTAATTTATTTACACAGGAAATCGATATCACAGTACACATAATAGGCAGAATGAGCCTGAATACACCACAAATCTGCTCTTCATCCTCCAGCCTGCACTCCTAAGGCAATGGGACCCATGGGAGGGCATTATTGTGTATCTTTTTTTGGTTTGTGCATTCCAAAAAAGGAAACAAATGCAGAACCATTCAGTAGTTTAGAATCATTCTTTAGAAGTTTGGAAAAAATGTTTTTAACAATATAAAACAATTAGTTTTCAGATAAATGTTTAAAATGATCCTAACATACTAGAACTGTGCAACGTAATAATAATAATAATAATAATAATAATAATAATAATAATAATAATAATAATAATAATAATTTCATTATTATTATTATTATTATTATTATTATTATTATTATTATTATTATCATTATTATTATTGTTATTATTAATAATAATAATAATAATAATAACAATAACAATAATAATAATATTAATAATAATAATAATAATAATAATTTAGTTGTTTGGTTATTAATTTATTTTTTATTTCTATTTGCCTTCTCTTGCTATAGCTGAAGTGGGCTGTCAGTTCTCATTTCATTTCTTTGACTTGGCAGGTCAAATACAAGAAACTAAAAAAACACAAAAAAGAGTGGTGCCTACCATTCAAAACCTGCATGGAACCATTTATAAACCTACTTAGAATACATTAGAAACCTCAAATTTCACGATTCTGAACCCAGAAATGAAATTTTTTACCCATCTAAAAATCCAAAGACACTATGGGTGTAGGATGATGATTAAGCATGGAATATTAATTAAAACACAATAAGAAGTTTCATGACACACATCAGGTATGTGATTAAGTTCGCTAACTGTTCTGGCTGGCTATCAAGTAATTAAAAGAAGTAGAGATTAAGTTATAACATGAGAGAAACCAGAAACTGAAATCAGTTGGTGTGGTTAGAAGAAGAGTGGAGGATTAAAGCTCACCACATGAGCACAAAATGTAGCTTTAGATAAAAATGCGGATTGAAAAATGGCTACGGTCAGTGACAGTTCAATCTTACTTGGCTTAGCAAATCCTTAAAGTATCACATTGAAGTATTTATTGCTCTGTATTTATAGCAAACATTCTGTTTATATCAATGCTGAGAGAACTGTCTTCCTGACAGTTGATTTAACTGCTTGGTATCTGAAACCAGGTTATTGGTGTGTGTTAAACCCTGCAGGACTAAAGATAGCTAACTGTGGAGCTTAGATATGTATACACATTACAGTTGCACTACCATATTTAATATGTCCATATGAATCAGGCAATGAAATTGTTTGCTCAGGTTTATTGGTTGACATTGCTGCAAATCTATTGGTGGCAGCGCAAATTTATTTCATTTAGAGAAATCACAATGGCACACACCAGTCCTGCCCATGCAAAATCAATATATTCTTTGTAATTTTTCATACACGTGGAGGGGGCGGGGGAGTAAAAGTGATGGTTCAGTATTCCTCAGACATTCTACGATCAAAGAACATTTCAATCCTGAACAATCTGTAAACATCTGTATCACACTTGGTTCAGTGAAGACACATCTCTTCTGTGGATTCTCATGTGTTAAATAGAATGAATTGTGTTATAAAAGGACACATCCTTTAATTTTCCTCCCTCAATGGCCATTCATCATATTTTCCAAAATTCCAATTTTGTTTTTTGTTACAGTGTCTTTAGGACTGGCCTGTGTAAAAAGCATTTTTTCCCACACTGTACCTTATCTAAAATTCACACAGAAACACTCTTATTGTAAATAGGCGGGGCTAAAAACCAACTAAGCTGGTTTCCATGACTCTACAAAATATCTAATGCAAAACAATATGAATAATTACATATTTTTCATTGAATATGCACTGTGGAATTTGATAATTTTGTTGTTTTCAAACAACATCCAACTTATTTTGTCTTTTAAAAATAAAAAATTGAAGAAAAGCCCCTTTTCCGTTACAGCCCTTTAAGGAACAGAGAGAAGGGTATTCAGACCATGAGGATTTTACAGCAGCTTTCTAAAGAGGTTTAATAGGCTCCTTGACGGGGTGAGAGCAGGGCTCAAGTGCTTAAATCTTTGGCATAGACACTGATGAATAATTTGAAAATGATAATTAATCATAGATCATACCAATGGGTGGAACGACTATGAAAATGTTTTATTGTGAGTTTCGTTTGGAATATGGTAAACAGTAGCATGGTGCAGGTCAGAATTCTAAGCTGAAGTGTGAATCAGATACGTTTGCTTTGAGCCGCTGTGGATCATGGGGATAATTCATTTGGAATTTACTTAGCCTTGCTTTCTCCACTGTAATTCCTCTGAGGAGCTGCTGTTGATGAATCACTATAGTTAAAATGACAATTGTTGCATTTGGGTCATAGGACCTGTTTATAAAGACAGGAAAGGTGAGTCATGCTGGATTTGTGTTGCATTCTGAGCCAGTGTGCTATTATAATGAGGACACGCTAATGTAGCCTGATCTGCTTTTTGAGCTTAGCCTTTAAGCAAGTATTCAGATTTATGCTTAAACCAAAGTAAAATGTCAGAGATGACATGTAGGCTTATGTTCAAAACGTTTCAGCTTCTTTCAGGAAGGTTGGTAAGACTGGGTCTCTTACCTCTTTTCAAATAAAATGTATTATTATTATTATTATTATTATTACCATCTTTTAGTTTCTAGTCAGCCACGTCTGTGCTCATTTGCTGGATTACATTTAACATCCTCGTAGAACATTACGACTCCTTTAGCAGCGCCTCCTTTAGCAGCGCCTCCTTTAGCAGGAATAATATCTTGTATCAATTATATCTTTTTGCATAATTGTCTGTCAGTCTCATACATTAGCTTGCTAAAAGTTTGACCACATTTGTTTTGCATGTTATACAATCGTCACAGCATTTTAATACGTTAAAACACATTATTTCAGACCCTATTTGGGTTAGAGCTTTCACACCAACAGTTGCAAGAGTTCCCTGCCAAGCCCACGAAGAAAGTATGGGAATTTTTGGGCAGACAGTGAGCCCCACAAGAAAAGGGGTGTGAAATAGTGAAATGAGTTTGGCAAGCTATAAAAAAGGCCCAGATTTGTGGCATGTGTGTGTATATGTGTAGTTTAAATGGACGTTTCTGTATGAAGAGTTTCAAACTTGTGTTATTTCACTACAAACTCAACATCAAATTAGCAATGGGCATTATCTACATATGAATTTGGTATGCAAAGAAGGATTATCATTGACTCATTTCTTAAATAAAATGTTCTGTAAATGTTCAGTTAATGGTAATTTTAGTGCACATGTCTGCCAAATGGCTGACACAATCTCTGGGGGCACTGTTTCTGTGTTTTCCCGGAGCATCTCAGAGTACAAGGTGCCAATATCAGTATTTATCTTACTTTGTCAATATTCCGGGATGAGGGACCCTTTTTATTATTTACCATCAAAGAATCCCCCCAAGAGTTGCTGATGTTTAGCCCTGCCTGAGTTGATGACAGTTGAAACGTTAAAGTTACCTAATCTAATTTAAAGTGTTAGAATGTGTCATGATGGCTGAACTGAGCTGTCGCTGTTGCAAAACCTACGAGGCTTTATTACCAAACTTGTGCCAATTCAGTTGCTAATATGCAGCTCTGTTACGGGTGTCAGTGCCCGATCAGCTATGTGCCTGCTCAACTTGCTCACTTGGAAAAACAATGCAACCATGTGTGTGAACACTATAGTTGTGTTGTGTTGTACACTTGATTGTGTTTCACTTGATTCAGCAAATGTAGCTCCTGCGGTTGTAAAATAACGTTTAACCCTCTACCCTTACACAAACAGTGCCCTCTTCCACATTTTTTTATTTTACCACAAGCTTAAATGTATTTGTATTTGTAAACGTAAGAAAACTGATAAATGGTGTTCCAAAAATTTTACAAATAAAAATCTGAAAAGTGTGGCAAGCATTTGTATTATAGCTGCTCTGCGAAGGCCTCAGAGGTTTGTTATGGGTATGAATACTTTTTCAAGGCATTGCAATAATACGTAGGTTCAAGTTTTAAATTATAACTTAAATATGTTGAAATTTTGTTGGTATTAGTATGTTGAAACTTTAATAGTTTACTTTGTGTTCAAACTAGGCTATGATGAGACTTAAGCTGGTGTAACTGGTGGCAGGTCTCCACATTTGTTAATGTATTTTAAAGTCAGCAAGTTGCACTGATTTCCCGTGCTACGAGCATACCTGGCTTACCAATTACATTTCTCATTAATTCTGCCAGTGCACCTCCAGAGGTGTGAAGGCTCCATTAACTTTCCTCATCAAGCTGTGAATCACATTAGAAGGAGATCTGCTCTAAGGAGCTAGCAATAGCACGCTAATCTGTAGTCAAGGGGCCATAATCAGAGTAAGAGTGGGGCTAAATATAAAATATTACTGGGCATTTCAGTGTGCTTGGCCATCGATGGTTCAATTTATAATTATAGGAACTTCAGTGATATAAAATAATCTTGGTGTAACCATTTTTTAACAGAGTTTAAACTGAAGAACCCTTCTGCTCCACACATGCTGGAAGAGATGAGTCAGAACTGTGATCATTCGTGCTGCTGATGGAGGATGTCACTACATGCAAGATTGTTGTGGTACTAAGAAGTAAGGGGAACTGATCTAGTTGCATTGTTTTCCTGACATTTACTTTCTCCTTTGCAAAAATGGAATCTCTCACCATTCCAGGGTGGTTGGATTTTTACGGTCAGTAATAGAGATCATATTAAGTTCCCTAGGATCAGTGATGATGACTCCTAAACAGAGTTTGTTCATTACAAACATACAACAGACTTTGCACAAAAAGAATGCTCTGTTTAATTCTACTGAATGACTATGACAAGATGTCTGTCACTAAAGGTTATTTCAAACTGATTTTCACATTTACGATGATAAATAATCAGAATCAGAATCAGAATCGCATTTATTGACCAAGTATGTCAGTAAACACATACAAGGAGTTTGATTCCGGTTGATGGTGTCTCTCAAGCACAACAGTATGAAAACAACAACGATATGTAAAGATACTATGAAAAAAATACTGAACAAATATAATATACAATAATATATAATCTACAATATGAATATGTGATATGGATTTATATTTATAAATATAAGATAAATGTTAACAAATAATAATAAGTGTATATAAGTATTTTTGTACATATGAAATGATATATATATTTATAATTATAATATATAAATGAATATACATATGCATGTATATACATGTACATAAATGGACAATGGTCAATACAATATAATAAAATACATTTAAATATACTCTTAAATCTAAATCTTAATCTTATAAATCTTTGATAATAATTGCAACATGTTATCCACATACCAGAAGTCAAATGTTTCTTATTGCTTCAATACATGTTTGAGGTGTGAGCAAGTGTGGATGTGAGTATAAGAGACAACCCCCTAGACAACCTTCTAACCTTTTCATTCACCTGTGTCTTCTGCACACTGGTTGGTGTCGCCCATATCTCTTGGTGTAAAGGTTAATTAATTTTCAGCTGTTACTCATGGAACACACTGGAACACTAGCATGAATAATGTACAGGGAGCTGCAATTGTTTCAGGGACATGAGTGGAGCTGCTCTTTAAAGTGTCCACACATACATCAAATACATTTCTCCATCCTAACGTGAGTTTTTTTCTGAAGGTTTAAATAGCTAAGCTTTTATATGCACATCAATTGTAAATATCTGAATATGAATTTTGAAGGTTTTGACTTACATTTAAATATATAGTTCGATCATTCCACACCAATTTTTAGTTCAAGTAATGTTGTTCTAATTCCAATACCATCTGCAAATGTACAGTTCTGTTTATTAAAACATAACTTTATTATTGGATTTAGAATATTCTGACTGACTTTGAGCTATGTACTGTATATAGGCTAGAGAATGTGCTTTCATCACTGTTGGTGCTTGCAATATGTCCATTTTGAGTCATATAAATGTCTCACAGCGAGCGCTAGCCAGAATAAAGTATAGCCTTCACATGGCAGGATCAGTTGTCACAAGTCTCAGAGAGGGAGCATTAAAAGTCCACATGAGTTCAGAACAGGTTTATTTATTTATTTATTGGCAGACTTCTTTTTTTTTTTTACATAAATTCATTCGAAACATACACACTAAGTGTCACTGAAATAATATACAGTAGATCCTAGTGCCTTGCTTTATCCTACCCCATCAAAAGTTTGGGGATGGTCACCTTTTTGACAGTAAGATTGTATAGTTTGTGATATTATCTAAAATAAACAACTGAGAAACTATACATTAATCAAAAATAATATCTTAAAACTATAAATGCTGCTTTTAACTGCATACTATTATACAAGCAATATCTTGGTAATAGAGAGAATGCAACTGAAACTTTTTTACCACAGCACACCTAAGTTGGAGTGGTAAGATGTGCTATAACATACCTTTCAAAAGGGGGAAACTGTGAGTATGTTTTACAATTAAAGGCAATTGGACTCAATGTCATGATAATTACAACCAGTGAGATCTAAAGATCCTGTGGTCCATTATAGGTCTGTGGATTATTCATTTATGGGCCCATTCAGTCAAAGATGCAGATAAGATCTCAGACAAAACTCTTGCTGAGTGTTCAGATTTATAGACTATACTATAAATGAATTGTCCTGAACTCTAGATGAAATTGCAGACACAACGTAATTTCCTATCTGGCCTCTGAGTTCTGTTAGATACAGAGACTTGCTGAGTTCCCAATATTATTCCCTGAAGTCTGATAAAGTCCTTGATAAAAAGGGTTTTATGTCGTTTGTATATATTACAAATAGTAATTGTTTCTCAACCTAATACATACAGAACCTCTGGAATATGCTAATGCGGTGATAGCATTTGGTGTTGTTACATTATCAGTACAATTCAGGTTAATCGTAGCGTGCCCTTCCATCATTGGTTGGGAGTAAACAGGCAGCTGCCGGTAACCAGGAAGCAATGACAAAAAACCCTACACCATGGACATTGACTAGTAGCCAGGAATTGGATTTTCTGACATTTCTGATTTCGACATTTGCCAGGGAATTGCACAAAGCAAAGCCTGAAGGCATCCAATAAATGTCAAGATTCCTGGACATACATCAATGTCTATGCACCACTGATTCTTTGGTAAGTTGTAAGGATCACTGTCAATGCCAACAAAAAAGTTTCTTTCTTTTACAGTAGATATTTTTTTTAAGGCCAAACAAGGGAAATAATAACACTGAAAGCAAATTCAAGCAAAATGTCCCACTGCTTCTGAGTTTTACACCACAGTGGCCTAAATCACCAGTGAGACTGCACATAATGAAAGATGAAAATCTTGCCCTTCGGGTTACAAACAAAAGGTCAGCACAGCCAGTAATACTCCTGTAGCAGGTTCAGAAAATGTCACAAACAAGAGTGTCAGCGAGTGAACTGAGCGTCTGTGTTATGTACCTGTGTCTGGTCTTACCGATCACCTGCTTTGAGTCAGACGCCTGAGTCTGTGCTACCAAACAGTGGGCAATTGCGCAACATTGATTGGTGGCACTCTTTTCTCTTTTGCTTGTAGCAGCCACTTTAACACTGAATAGGCATCACACTGTGAACATTCAGTGCATTCAGGGAAAGAGTGTCAACAATCCCTTTTTTATTCTTTGCACCAAATCGCTCATATCTACTTAGATTGTGGGCTCAAGTGGTATACTTGAAGGTCAGCAAAAGTTGGATGGAAAGAGTGGTAAAAGCAAAGAGGAAAGTCAAGTAGAAGGATAGAGGAGATAAAGATGTGACAAGGCCTTGAAAGCTACTAGATGACTGAAGAAAAGGGGCGTGAATAGTGATGACGCAACACACAAATTGATTTCCTGACTCAAAGCATTCGCAGCATGGCGATGTAGCACAGGTTACATAAACAGCCTGCTGCTGTGATCTGGTACAGTCAGAACAAACACGCCAGCAATCCACTGGAGACAAGGCTAACAATGACGGGGTCAGTGAACGGGCTTACAACAAGCTAGTGGGAAACATTACTTCTACCCCTATTGGTCAGGCAGGAAATTCTTTCAACTGCCACCTTGTGTCTACTAAAATTTGCTAAGGGGAAACAATAAAAAAACTGTGCTCTTCAAAAAAACTGTGCACTTCCATTGCATGCATAAATAAAAGATTACTGTGGATGAACAAAATCTCTCTAATCAGCTACACTACACACATCAAATGATATGTTTGCTGCAATTAAAGCTGTGGAGGGTTTGATATCGATGTTGCTATTAACTTTTTAAAATTAAATTGCGCAAACATCTGAACTAAAAAAAATACATAGTCATTTTTATTTACTAATAGCAAAATTAGGACATTTCACACAATCAACCAAACGTGTTTTAGTTTCCAGTTTACAATTTACAAATTGGAACCTATTTTGTGAGGATAAAATAACTAAATGTCTGTGCGCCCTTCGTATTTGGCCTGAAATGAAGGCCTAGCTCTTATACTCACAGCAGTGGTGGCCTAGTGGTTAGGACTTTGCCCAGGTTCAATATACGCTGATTTTGAAAGTTTGCCTACCGAAAAAATAACAATCTTTAATTTTAATGGTAGGTTTATTTTAACAGTGACAGTGTAAGGGGTTGCCCTTGAGGTTTCTGTGTCTCATATCTGTCATGGGTTAGTTCTTGTCATGTGCTTCTCTGCATCACATGTCCTTGTTCAGTCTCCACCCCTCACCAGGTGTTAGTAATTCAAACTTTGTATATACTGTATACCATTGTGTCCTTTGTCCTGGGTCGATGTTTGTAAATCTGTTACATTCTTCATGTGTTATGTGCTTTGGGACATAATTTCAAGATTAAACATCAGTATTTGTCATAGTATTCTCTGCAATTATTATCATGACAGAGAAGAAAATCCAGTAAAATGAGTATTTGATACCTTAGCAGAGCAAGACTTAGTACTTGGTGGCAAAACGTCTGTTGGCAAGCACAGAAGTCTGATATTTCTACAAGGTTTGTGCAGATAGCAGAAAGAATTTTGATCCACTCCAAGCTTCAGCTCCCTCTAGAGGTTTTCTATGGGATTAAGGTTCAGAGACTGGCTAGGCCACTCCATGACCATAATGGGTTTCTTCTTGACCCACTCCTGTGTTGCCTTGGCTGTAAGGTCCTTGTTGTGCTAGAAGATCCTTCCATGACCCATTTTCAGTGTCCTGGCAGAGGGAAGGAGGTTGTCACTCAAGATTTTATGGTGTGTGACCCTGTCCATTCTTCTGTCAATGCGATGAAGTTGTCCTGTGCCCTTAGCAGAGAAACACCCCCAAAGCACAATGTTTCCACATCCATGCTTGACAGTGGGGATGGTGTTTTTGGGGTCATAGTCAGCATCTGCCTTCCTCCAAAGCGAGTTGAGCTGAGGCCAAAGAGCTCAATTTTGGCCCCATCTGACCATAAAACCTTCTCTCAAGCACTCTCTGAATCATTCAGGTGTTCACTGGCAAACGTTAAGCAGGCCTTCACATGTCCTTTCTTGAGCAGGGGGACTTTGTGGGCACTGCATTTTAATCCATTACGGTGTAGTGTGTTACCAAAGTTTTCTTGGTGACTGTGGTCCCAATTGCCTTGAGATCCTCCTGTATAGTTCTAGGCTGATCTCTCACCTTAATTGCATGAAGCCCCCAAGAGGTCGGTTGATGGCAATTTTATGTTTCTTCCATTTCCGAACAATTGGACTAACAGTTGTCTCCTTCTCACCAGCTTTTGGCTTATGGTTTTGTAGCCCATTCCAGTCTTGTGCAGAGCTACAACATTGAACATGACATCCTTAGACAGCTTTTTGGTCTTGCCCATGGTGGAGAGGTCAGAGTTTGTGGACTGTTTTTCTGGATTTTTTTTTATTTTCTATGTCTCACTGTTAAAATAAACCATTCAAAGTTAATCAAATAATTATTTTCTCCACTGCAGTTAAAATAACTTCCATATAAGATCTTAGCATTGTACCATGAATTTCTCTGTAACAGAACAAACTGAGACAGAAATAATCGACACTGGGTCCAAGGGAAATGAAATCAAGCAGAGCAAAAGCAACCTGTCGCTTGTTGACAGGTAATAAGTAAGGCAGGCTGAAGTCCCAGCATCCTCAGGGTCCTTGAGTCAATAGCCATGAGATGACTGCTTTCAGATGTTTGACATTCAGCTCGACAGACACCTGGCAAGAAAGAATGCCAACGTCTCTCAGTGTCCATCTAAACTCTCTAATGTGGAGTGGCAGTGAAACACAGCTGTCCCTAAATGCCCCAGCCGATGAGGACAACTGGATGAAGGCAGCAGTCTGGTTCTACAAGCATCGCTCAATAAAGCACTTGATCAATGTCTTCATTCATGACATGGCATGAACTGTCACAAGCAACAACTGGCAGACATTCCCAGTTCATTATCACTCTTTAAAATACATACAACCAGACAAGAAGATCAGGTCACTACACACTGCTGTTGTTATTGACTGAAATTAAGCAGTCATCAGTTTGTCGATACAATGATCATCATGAAATAGAGTGATGGTGGCATCACTGCTTCTCACTTACATTTCAATATCCATCCTCTGTCCACTGTTAATCAGTCTTTAGTCTTGACTTCCCCTTTAATACCTAAAAATCAAAAGACTGTAATAGTGGATGCTTTCACATCTGGGTCATCACACACAATGCTAAACACAGTCTGAAAAGACACACTTTTGCAGTTTAGTTCAATCAGTTTCACATTCAGCAGCTAAAGTGAACAAAATAACACTCATGGACATGCATTGATTGGTTAATTTGAGTTATATTCACTTGTGTGCCAAAACAGTCCATTTTATAACACTCACTGTGCTGTTTCCAGTTTATCATATCCACTAACCTATCAAATCTATTATATAAACCTTTTTATCCATATTGTGTTTTAAAATATATATATAAAAATATATTCTGATAATCTATGTGAATCACAAGCAAAGCAAGCATTATGTGAGCCATAGGTTTAGTTATACATTAATAAGCAGAAGCCTTTTTGCACCTAAGAAAATGTATGTTTAAAGTAATTTATCTTGGCAATCAGCATTTCAAATGCTATAATGCTAAAATAAACACTAACAAACAATTAAACAATGCTTATGGTGTAATGTGTGTGAAACATTTCAATTAACCATTTCCAAACCTCCAAAGGAAGGTCAGTATTTGCTTCCAATGTCTTCTATAAATGATCCTTTCCTCATTAGATTACAGGTGCTGCTGATGGTATTTAACAAATCCTTTAACACAAGAAGACGTCAAGAACCAAACCTGTGTTCTAACTGTATTCTTCTTATAAGTTGAGGCCCCAGATTTAGGGGAAGGAGATACAAAGTTGGATTAAATACTGGGGCTCAAAATCACTGCCGATCGGCACAAACCAGCATCACCTGTACTGACTATTAAAAACAGGAAGTTAGAACTGCAAGTCACAAAGTGTGTGTGTGTGTGTGTGTGTGTGTGTGTGTGTGTGTGTGTGTGTG
>JBBIGC010024751.1:0-12495 GCA_037576955.1 Lepidarchus adonis
CACACACACACACACACACACACACACACACACACACACACACACACACACACACACACACACACACAGTTGAGTGAGTCAGTTATGAATTGTGAGCAGTGGGTTGCAGAAATATAAAATATTTCTATAATGGGGTTGTTTCCCGAAGTAATAGATGGTGTGTAACTAGCTTAAGATAGCACAGAGTTGATTGAACTACACTCAGTGTTGTTCAAATGACTCAAAACAAGTAATTAGTTACAGTTACTACTTACTTTTTCTAAAAGTAATTACATTATTTTAAAGATCACTGTATATAGCAGCTGCCAGTATTACAAGTTCTTGTGTGAGCCTGGGCCGCTGCACTGAATGCATTGTATAGCATTACTTATTGGCTGAATTGAGCTAATAATTCAGCAACAGTCATGTTATAATGATGGCTTACAGACTTTAGTTAGCAAAATTGTGGAAGCTCGAGATAAAGTTGCACTGCAGCTCTGTAAGCTACATGTCAACTACAATTCACCTCAGAATAGAGTTTAGATATTGAACTTGAACAGCTGGAATAATTTTTGACACAATTGTCTATTCATATTTACATACAAGACAGTGAGTAATGAGCTCTTTAACAACTTACAGTCACTGTAAGTGCGGTACTCAAAATGAAAAGGTAATTAGTTACATTACTCACTATTCAAAAGTAGTGCAATTACAACGATGTGTTACTTCCAGCACTGGTCATAACTGACTACAAACGGTGAAGGGCTAAAGTGTTTAGCTCTATTTACCTTCTTACATTCAGCGGTTGCTCCCATTCACCTTTGTCCTCCTCTTCACCCAACAGCTCGATGGACTGTCACTTCTGTAGATGAGTGAGGACATCTAGTGGCTGTTGCAGTGCAGATTTGTGTAGGACCAGTCCAGCTGCTCTAAGGTGTATCCTTCTAGTTCAATTAAGCTCACGTCCTGGAGGGACTGCACAGTTTGATGATTTTCCCTAGTCAGACAAACCTGGTCAAAATCATCTGTTAATTGTCATGCTGAGTGAATGTGTTTGAAGAGGGAAACAAATCAAACTGTGCTGAAAACCAGTCCTCCAGGACCAGAATCTGACACCCCTAAATTAAGCAAACACAGTTGCAAATCATCAGATAGAGGAGTATAACCCTCTGTGAGTGGTGTAGCTCCATCTAATACCTTCACAATTAGCTGGAGTGGAGTTTGTGATATAGAAACAGATTACTCTTGTTTTTAGAAGAGATGCTGCATAAGGAGTAAGGAGGTGTCAACAAATGCTGGACATGGCCAAACTAGCCAAACAGATTTTCTTCCATGTTATTTACCTCATTAAGCCGCCAGCCTCGCCTCTCACTCTCGCCACAACATGCAAGGTGTCAGGTGTATGTATTTCTCCATCTAAAGCTCACCAAACTTGGGTCCGTGTTAACACTGTAGCCAAGAATGCAGTCAATCATGCTAATTCTATAGGTCTGCTGCTCATGCTAATGCTAATGCTACTGCATTGTATGCAAGTGTCATGTGGCAACATGAAAGATCAGCTCACATATAGCAGACACTAGTGTCTCTCATTGGAGTTCACTATTACCATAAAGCATTTAGTAGGTGTTCGACTACATTCTACTACCGTATATGACAAATAAACACAGCAAAAAAGGGAGCCAGCACCGTAACCACGATCTGTTACCAAAGCTCGCAACCTCTCACCACATTAAGGGCCCAGACCAATAGGTGCGAGCTAAAAGATTTTGACTGTATTAATAATTGAACAACAAGCCTTGCCAGAGTATACATTTTTCAGAAATCAAAATAGAGAGCTACCAAACCAGAACAGTGTACCACTAAAAACATATTGAAGAAGCACAATCTGAAATGAAATCTTACCTTAAATCTGAGCTTTGGAGTGAAAGGAGGATGTGCATTTTGGGTGATGTTGCTGTTGAGGAGTGTTTAAGAAGTTTTAACTAGTTTTAAAAATGTAAACTATTTAACTATTTTATAAGACTTTAAACTTGAGAATTATTTGTAATGATACATCTATTCTTCAAACACACACAAGGCACTTGTTAAATTCTGTGTTTTTTGAAAAATCTTTCAAATTATGTAATGACTTTCATGCAGTTGACAATATTCTGTAATACTCTAATATTATAAGTTTGTTTCTTTTTAACATGGTTAACACCGCTGTAATGCATAAGTATTAAAAAGCATATTCAACAGTAGAGACAAAGCATAAGGGAAACTATTGATTTGGTGCTATTTTAATTAGGACCATTCTTCAAAATGTGTCTACAGTGACCCATGTTCACGTCTGTGGACTATCACCATCTTTGATGAAGGGTTAAGCACAAAGCTGAAAAAGCTTTGTGTTAAGTGAAATTCTACACAGTTGTCAGTGTGTGGAAATGCACTTCTTTCCTCTACTCTGCCGGTTTTTCTTTTTCTGCGTGTCAATTAAAAGCATCTTTACTGGTTAAAGATTGCACCTTGGGTGTAGAATTAGTGTTGATTAAGATGGAAGAACATTTATTATCATTAATATTTTCTGCATGTAGATTAGTGAGGTCCAGAAATGCATTGTTTTCTTAACCCACATGGTGGCGCTATGAAATCATCTCTGTCTCTAAGATCGTGTAAGTTTTATACACTGATAATTAGAGCAGAATTATAGTGGAATATATAAGCAAAGGCTCCAAAATAATAAGACCATAAAGACAAGCCACTTTCTTTCATTGCTCCATAGTCTTGATCTGATGCTCAAATGACACATTTTGGCACATTTGGTGCTGGACAGGGGGCAGCACTCCACCTTGTTATTGTGGAGAGCAAGAATACCCAGCGGTTAGGAACTTGTATGGTAATTCTAAACAGAATCTCTGGTTCAAATCTCGGCCCAGGCACCACTGAGGTACAGTCCTGCTGCACTATTCCCCAGAAACTGTTGATAGTTTCCCAGCTCCATGTGTGGATGGGTCCTCAACCCAATAGAGATGCGGTGGAATGACTTAAAGAGAGCCATACATATGAGACGTTCAAAGAAAATGACAGCGCTAATGCAGTTCTGCCAGGAGAAATGAGTTAAAGTTCCTCCTCAGCGATGTGCAGGTCTGATCTTCAGCTACAGGACGTGTCTGGTTAAGGTTATTGCTGCCAAGGGTTGGACAAGAAGTTATTCATTTTTTATTATTTTTCCACTAGCAATGTGAGTTGTTCATGATTGTAATGACAAAAAAGTTCAGATTTTTTTAATGTTATCGTACAATATTTTTGTCAATAATCTTGACTTGAAGATCAGATCATATTTTATGACAAATTAGGCTCACATAATTTTTCTTGCCACTGTACATTTGCCATGCTGACTCAACATTAAAGACTGAAGAAATAATCCACATCATAACTGACCGTTTAAAGTCATAGTGAGATCTGTATATATCTGTGTATCATTAGTTTTCATCCTTCATGACTGTTTAAATTGTCTCTTTTTTCTCCAAATTTATGTGCTTCAGGCAAAATGATACTAAAGGAAAAAGACACAACACAAATACAAATGTTGTAAATATTATTTATATACATAATATGTATATATAATATAATATATTATTTAAATATATAATATGTACTATTATATATCAATTATATATAATACATGAATTTAAATATCAGAACATGTTGTATTGTCATTTAATTTTTTTTTTATCATAACATAAAAACACCAATTGTCCTCTATGCTGTGATAATGATGATCAAACTAATAGAAAAGGTCCAGTTTAGGAACTTCCTTCCCTCTCCTGTAACATTACTTTCAATATATACAAGGTCTTGTCCTCGTTTTTTCCCGTTTTAATGTTGTTGGGGTTTTTTTTTAAGCACGTTCCAATCCTCAGCAGCAACAGACTGGAATGAAAATGGGCCAGAAGATGTATTTGATTTAGGGCACTTAACCCTGATATAAAGGGAAGAGTGAGTTTTAGAATTGGCCTCAGATTCTGGATATAATAAATGTCTAATGTTAAAAAGCAGAGTATCTAAGAAGAGTTTTATATAAATATAAACCAGTGGATGTTATGTAGAGAAGGCCATTTAACTTGGGAATGGAGATGGCAGTGGTGTGTTCTAAAAGTCTGTAACTCAATGTATAGCAGAACAATAGTTCACATCTAGATTTTTAAGAGTACCTTCACCAGCCAGGCTATAAACTGTGTCATCATAATCAAACAGTGGAAGTATGGCCATTTGAACAATTGTGCAAGTGAAAGAACAAAAAAAACAAAAAAAAAACTATAACGAACTGAGACGTTTTAATGGTATAATGCTATAATGAAGAGAAGGATAATGAACTGTCCAGCCATATCCCTAAATATTTATACAATGACTTCTTCCTTCCCTGGTGTAATGTCCAAGGTTGAGAGAGTGGTGATGGTTAAATGATGAATAAAAATTGGTGAAACCTTGTTGTTGTTCAAGAAAACTGTCCTTGTTTTGATTTTATGGAGATGAACCAATAGTGCAGGGTGTCCACAAGTTACTTCAGGGTTTAGTTCCTCTGAGCATAACGTAACTCGAATTTTGTCAGAACTCATGCATGTAATGATGCTGCAGAGACTTTATGAAAAAACAGTGCTGTGCTTTATTAACAGTCTGCAACATGGATGAATTCTCTCATATTACAGTAAAGCATTTAGGAAATGTTGCTCCAGATAGAAATGTTCTTTTTAATGCTTCAACATACACCACAGCAGTAAACACATTGTAGAGGTGACTTGTGGCAAAAACACACTGACTGTGCCTTAGCACAGTGCACTATTAACCCCCTTCTCACCCACCAACACACATGAACTCTTACTCAACACTAACATGAATAAAACATAAACATCACAGTAATAACAGTGAAAAACACCTGAATTAGCAGAGCAGAGACACCTCTTTCCTTGCAAGCATACACACACACACACAAACACACACTGCATTACTAACACCCCAATCTTACCTCCCACCCCATATGAACTCTTATTCAACACTAACAGTGAATAAAACATAAACAAAAACACCCCATCTTTCTCTCTGTCCCTGCAAACAGCAGGATCACACATGCTGCACGTGCTTACATATTAGCATAAATGATTTAGTAGGCATTCAACTGCATTCTATTACCGTATATGACAGTAAATATGCTCATTGAAGAAGACCAGTGACGTAACCATGAATTTTTGTAAGTCGAGTATAACGTAAGTCGAGGACCTCGTGCATACAAGATTGTATCATCAGCAAATAAGTGGATATAAGAGTGGTTAACACCATGAGGGATGTCATTAACAAAAACAGAGAAGCATGTGGGACCAAGTATTGAGCCCTGGAGAATGCATGAGGACAGAGAGAGGCTGAGATAGGTAGAGATCTAAAATTACATCTTTATTATGTATGTGTTTTTTTCACTTTCAGATGTGAGCTACTTTACAGGGTCATGAGCATTAGTGTAGTATGAAAGCCTGGTCCTCTGGAATCAACTCATGTGTTTTGGATCAGTGGCTTTGAAGAGAGGTGTGAAGTGGGGGAGGGGGATTTTGCCATTGTATTTTTAAAAATCTGAATTCTCCAGATTAGCCAACCTTTAATGAAAACAAAGAACATATACAAATACAGAATGGAAGATAAAATTGAGAAACGTATGAGAAAAACTGAGACTTCAGGATGACTGTGAACACCGCACAAGTTTTAGGATTTTGTGTGAATTTGAATTTTCACCAGACAGTTACTTTAGCTTTAGGTTTCAGAATTAAACATGCATTTGTCAGGTTGTTGATTCTACACATCCAGTAGAGGGAGACAGCAACTTAATATTCAAGCTTATTTTGTTCAGAAGGCCTGTCTTACCTATTTTGTTCTTTTGTACCAACTCCGCCTTTTTATTCCATCTTCTTTTACAGTGAACTTTTTCATTATTTATCCCACTAAACAGCTCCACTGAAGAAAACAATAATCAAAGTTATGGCAGCTGTATAATGGGCAGATATATTTTAGGGACTTTCATCATGGTAGTTCCCAGTAATACATCACATGCCCTTCATCTTCATCCTTTCATACGAATGCTGATCTTCAGAGTTTAATGACCAGCATTGAGACTCAGAATTCTCTACTGTAAGTGTAACTACTTTTCTGCTGGATCCCACCCTTGATAAGGAGCTGATTGTGAGAAAAGAAGCTATATTTTGTCGCTTGTGACATACAATGGAAAGTAGACAATTCTTAATAAGGATGTTTAATGTCGCTATCAGAACAAAGCATTGTATCTCCAAATTGTATCTCCCTGTTAATTTTACAGGAAAAGGAAAACATTTTTACTCTAATTGTAAGTTAATGTACAGTAACTAGGTCATTATGGACAATATTATTGGTCCTCTCCACATGAAATTTTCACAAAGCTTAAAAGCCAGCTGAAGTAAGAAATGACAAAAACGACAAGATAAAGTGAGGAACATAAGTATTTGAACACCCTACGATTTTGCAAGTTCTCCCATTTAGAAATCATGGAGGACCTGAAATTCACATTGTAGGTGCATTCACACTGTGAAAGACAGCATTTAAATAAACATTCAGGAAATCACATTGTCTGATTTTTTAAAAATGTATTTGTATTGCAATGCTGCACATAAGTATTTGAACACCTTGCTATCAGCGAGAATTCTGTCTCTTAAAGATCTCTGCCTTTAAAAAGTCCACCTCTACTCCACTCATTTATCTAAATTAGTAGCACCTGTCTGAGGTCTTTAAAGACACCTGTCCACCTCACAGTCAGTCAGACTCCAACTATTACCATGGGCAAGACCAAAGAGCTGTCAAAAGGCACCAGAGACAAAATTGCAGACCTCCACAAAAAATAAATCAACTGTTGGAGCAATTGTTAGAAAATGGAAGAGGGTAAAGACAACTATCAGTCTCCCTCGGACTGGGGCTCCATGCAAGATCTCAGCTCATGGGGTATCACTGATGATGAGAAAGGTGAGGGATCAGCCCAGAAGTACACAGGAGGAGCTGGTCAATGACATGAAGACACAGTTTCAAAGGTCACTGTCGGTAGAACACCATGCCATCATAATTTCAAATCATGCATTGCATGGAAGGTTCACCTGCTCAAGTCATCACATGTCCAGGTGCGGCTGAAGTTTGCCAGTGACCATCTGAAAAAGTCATGTGGTCAGATGACACCAAAGTAAAAAATTTTGGTCGAAATTTCACTCGCCGTATTTAGAGGAAAAAGAAGGACGAGTTGCATCCCATTTGTGAAGCATGGGGTGGAAACATGATGCGTTGGGGGTGCTTTTCTGTGAAGGGGACAGGACGACTGCACTGTATTAAGGAGAGGATGAATAGGGCCGTGTATTGTGGAATTTTGAGCAACAACCTCCTTCCTTCAGTCAGAGCATTGAAGATGGGTCGTGGCTGGGTCTTCCAACATGACAATGACCTGAACCACACAGCCAGGACAACCAAGGATGTGGCTCCGTAAGAAGCATATCAAGATTCTGGAGTTACCTAGCCAGTCTTCAGACCTGAATCCAATTGAAAATCTTTGAAGGGAGCTGAAACTCAGTGTTGCTCAGTGACAGCCCTGAAACCTGACAGATCTAGAAGAGTGTGGAGGAGTGGAGCCAAAATTTGACCTCTATAATTGCAAATAAAGTCTTCTGTACCAAATATTACCAAATAAAAACAAATAAATTCTTTATTAATCACAAAAAATGCGATTTCCTGAATTTTATTTTAAATGCTGTTTCTCACAGTGGGAAGGCACCTACAATGTAAATTTCAGATCCTCCATGATTTCTAAGTGTGAGAACCCTGCAAAATTGCAGGGTGTTCAAATACTTATGTTCCTTACTGTATGTCTTATCGCCTATGATGGTGAGGCCTCCCTTTAAGATGTGTTGAATGGCTTAGTTTGAGGCTTGGAATGATCTGGCAGAGAGGAAGACTACCCCTGCCCCAGTAATCAGGTGGGGGTCTGCCTGACCATGACTGTTATGAGGAGAATTCTACTCAGAGTTAACTCACAGAACACGGCCAGACCAGAAAACACACACTATGTGTGGTCAGAACATGTGCAAATCAGCTGAAAGCTAATAAAAATCTTTTTCATCCCAACATCTCTCAAAGCCACCACCATCACCCAGGATGTTTTAGGTGTCCTGCCTCTGCGGCTCCCACAGACTTCAGTTCATCATTTAACACCACCATTCCACAATATTTTATAGAAAAGCTAAGTCTGCTAGTCCTGAAATTCCTGAATATGGGAACTGCACCACCAAGATCCTACAACATACGCCATACTCTACACCAGCAAAGTCACAAGCATTCTGGACTACCCCACTCACAATTCCAGTGCTATTTTCTCCTTCATGCTGTCTGTAAAATGGATGACAGCACATCATTTGAAACTAAAGCCAAGCAAAATGGAATTCCTGTACAATCCAGGGGACACATCCCCCAGTTCAGACCTTGCAATCACTTGAAAATGCTGTCATCACTTCCACACTCGAAGCACAGAATCTAGGCATTACTTTGGAAGAGGGTCTCACATTTTCATCCTCCATCAGTAACCTCTCCCACATACAGGCACCTTCTTTACAACATGGGGAAAGTCTATTGTTATTCGCCTCAAAAACATTTAATTACTCATCTATTAAAATACAGTATCACACACAATATTTATTCTCACGTGATATTGTTTCTGCTTTTTGTCAGATGAACTATATGCTGCCCTGTAATGTAAGCTTGTTTTTTGCTTTAAAGTCTTGCACTTTTCTTTTGGCACTCTTTTGTCCACTCTTGTGTAGTCTTGTGTTGTTTATTGTTACACTATGGCCCTGGAGGAGCACCGTTTGGTTTCACTGTGTAGTACGTAAGTAAAAGTAAAAACCTACTTGATTTGGGTTTATCTTAACACTTTGCCAAGACAGTTGTTTAATATGGTTCTTTCTAGTAGAATCATCAATGATAAATGTTTGCAACACAGGGTGTGACTGCACATTGTGACACAACACATTGTGAAGCAAAAATGCGACAATGCATCCAATAAATGTGAGATACAGGAAGAAACGTATTAATTGTGGCATCCAAATGCATCTGCACTGGCTTAACACTAAAGGTCAAGGACATAAGGCCACAACCCACAACAGCTCATTCAGCTTAATCCTCACCAGCATGTTCACCTTAAACCTCACAATCACATTCAGTTTACACTAGAACATTCAGACACACTGTAACCCATAGTGTGCATGTTCAGGGTCAACGCTTATATTCAGGCTAGTGCCTTAGTCTTTCCGATTTACTCTTGTTAGTAGTTAGTGCAAAATATTGATCCCAGAATATCCTTAAACTAAACCTGCAAATAAAATAAAAGATTTCATGGCAATCTGCTTGATTCTATTTCTCAAATCTGACCATGGGTTTAGGTACTTTTCCATACAGCTAAGAGTTTTGCATGAGAGAGAAAAAGGATGTGAGAGCAGTGTTTTACACGACTGAAGAGTGTAGATGAATCAGGTTGCTCCTGTGCACCCTGAGAAGAGCCAAATGAAGCGGACTAACACTTCCAAAGAGCTGCAAGAGGGAAGTACACCAGTAAAAGTGAGATTCATTTCCTTATTCCACAGGATATTATGGCAGACAAACACATATGGCTGAGCTGCTGTAAGTGTGCAGTATTTTCCTTGTGGACCGGTCATCTGTTTTTTTGGTGCATGAAATATTCATCTATTAACTGTGAACGTAAGATTTGTGCATAAACAATATAGGTTGACTAGTAAGAGCAGGTGAACTGAAAAACAAATAAAAAATTTTATGTAACACATTGTAGCAGAGCTGAGGTTTTGGGGTGGGGGCATGCATGGGAGTGCTATTTTGTGTGTATTGGGACTGCGTTTGGGGTTTATTGTGTTTGTGTTGGGGGTTTATGTTGGGACTGTTTGGGTTTATTTGTCTGTAGTTATGGGGTAATGGGGGAGCTCACCGTCATTGACTGGACTATGCAGCCTAGCTTGCAGGCTAGGCTGTGGGTTCGCCCAGTAATCAGTCAGGAAACTCTTGTGCTTGTGAGTTGCTCTGTGTGTGTTACGCAAGTTGGGGGCACACATATTCTTTGGAGCCTGTTTAAGGGCTTAAATAAAGTGGGCTCTGTCCCATATTGAGCAGTACTCTCTGGTCAAGTCTCCATCATTTTCCCTCTGACGATTACACAAGCTAAATATTGTCACAATATTTATTAGAGCAGCACAGTGGTGCAGTGGTCAGTGCTGTTTCCTAGCAGGAAGGTTCTGGGTTTGATCCCCAGGTGCCTTTTTGTGTGGAATTTGTAAGCGCTCTTCATGTTCATGTGGGTTTCCTCTGGGTGCTCCAGTTTCCTCCCACTGTCCAGAAGCTTGTTTAGGTTTAGGTGGACTGGCTAGTCTAAATGGCCACGACCCCTAATGGATAAGTGGTTTGGAAAATGGGTGGATTTAAATATTTATTAACATTAAAGTAAAGCACTCCCTTTTATTTAATGTAGAAAATAACTGACGAAAGAGTCACACACTGGGGGAATCTGTTATTCCCCTGAAGGATGTACAGATGCAGCTAGAGAGCAAAATGAACACCTGCTGCATAGAAACCACTGCATTACCCACACATGCTATTTAGAACATCTCACACCAATGAACAACCACTGAATGTTGACACAGCTCTCAGCCACAAAGATCAAGCAATTTGTATTAGTATTGTTTAGTCGTTCCTATGCAGTTTAACTGCCCAGACAAGTCCTTACTCTACCCAGTTTGCACCACTGACATTTTAGTTACAAACAATTTTTTTGTCAACACAAAAGTTACGCATTCTCTATATGTGACTTCCTGCTTAACAATAGACACTCCCATCTGGAATGTACATGAGTTACCCAGAGTGATTAAGGTGATAAACAATGATGAAATGTGTGCTTTGCTCACTCTGTCAGTCTGACGTTGTGTGAGCATAAGGTAATGGCAACACAAAAATATGCACAAAAAAAAAACAAAAAAAAAAAACACTTAGGCATTCAACATGGGGTTTTCCTACAGAGTCTCTGCTGGCCACAGTGTGTATGCTGGATGGAGGAGTATGACGTTATAGGACGTACAGGAAATAGCTTTGGGGTCTCACCACTAGATCACACTGAACCGGAAATACAGAAGGTAGAAACCTGGGCTCTGGTCTGTTGAAGTTGTCTGCTTTCTATTGCCTTGGACTTGACTCTGGGGCTGAATTATCATTGTAAATAAGGCTTATATGTGTACTGAACACTTGACTACTCGTCCCAAAAAAGGTTGTGTGTGAAATGGCACCGTTCTACAGTGTTTTTGTGGCTGTAGTGTGAATGAGTTGATGATGAAAGGGTAGTTGGAAGGTGGGTCTTTAGGTTTCAGTTTTGCTCCCGAAAGTTCACATTCATTTTACACGTGTAGGCCACGCCCCCGTCTCGCCGTTCTGCGTCATCACGGGTATAAATCTTCCGCAAGCGACGAGAAGGTTTCTGATAAACAGCGGGTGGAACATCTAAGCGAGAACAGCGCAGCAGAAATGAGCAGGTAAGCGAACATTTCTAACACTTGAACCAGCGTTCAGACAAAATACTTCACAGTATTAAAAACGCATCATGCACTTTTTAATATGATTTATTATCATTTTTAAAAGTGGATTTGTGGATATATTTTATACTGCAGTCCATGTATTGAGCAGTGTTTATGAATGGAGCTGTGTGGTGTGACTTGTTATTGATATTTCCTCCTGCAGCTCAGTGCAGGAGACTTAGTCCTTAGTCCATGTCCTGTGTTTCAGCAGCATGGCAAAGCCTCAGTTTGGCCCCTGGCTCATAGAGAAGGTGCATGGGGGTCAGTTTGAGGGTCTTTACATGACCAGCACAGACACCTTCCGCATCCCCTGGAAGCACAACTCGAGAAAAGACATCGGCGACGACGACAACAAAATATTCCGGGTAAGGTCTCCCTAAGCTACTATCTTATCCCCTAGTACTGACAGTGCACACCCACCTTATCAGCCAGAACATTAACACCCCCTAATGAGGCCCCTAATGCTGCTGAAACAGCTCTGACTGTGGTGCACTGTGTCTGACCCCTTTCTATCAGAGCAGCATGAACATCTTGTAAAACAGGAGCTGCTCTGTGGGATCAGCGCATACAGACTCGTCCTCACTCCTCACATGCCTCAGGGAGCCTTTTATTTTGGATATGCTCTAAGTCAGTCATCTAGCCTTCATACTAAGGCAGTAAAGGAGTTCAGATCTTTACACTCGACCATTTTTGGTGCTTCTAGCCATCAACATCAAGAACTGACTGTACACATGCTGTCTAATTTATCACGCCCCCATGACTCGCATAACTTGGCCATTCAATGTTACTCACTACCTCTCAGGGGTGTTAATGTTATGGCTGATTGTGTATATCAATCAATCTATCTTTATATATATATATA
>JBBIGC010024770.1:0-11729 GCA_037576955.1 Lepidarchus adonis
ATTCACGTTTATTATTATATTTACAAAATACCACAGTTTTTGTGTTGGTCGTATCATTTTATTTTGTTGTTTTTATCAGTGACACTTTAAATGCCGGTCTGCGAAAATATTGACATTAAATTGGTTCGTGGCACAAAAAAGGTTGAGGACCACTGGTCTAGCCAATCAGTTTCAGTCAGCTGCCCCTGCCATGGATAGAGGACTCGAGAACAGAAGTCAGGTCATGGCTTGTGATCCTAGATTCATCAAATGTCATTACAACTTTAAATTATGCTTGTTGTATTGATTTTTTGTATTTTTACTGTTCTTCTCTTCATGATGTGGCAGAAATTTTCAACATGATAGTACATGCATTGTTGTAGCACACACAGATTGAGGCCAACATTTGTCCTGGGAGAAGACATCACCATAAAGACATCACCTGTGTCAATGGCATGTATATACTATGTCACCCAAGCTGTGGGCACTGATATGCCCCCTGACAAATGTTGGATTTTACACTCTTATATTTGCCTTATTTATTTGTTTAAATACTTATTATATTTTTTGTAATAGTATATTACTTTATTCGATTTTTGCCTTACTTTATCTTACCTGTAACTTTTTAAGCAACTTCTTACTTATTGTTTTTCTAAATACTCTGTTTGCTGTCCTGCTGCTGTAACAATGTGAATGTTTCCCACTTGTGGGACAATAAAGGTTTATCTTATCTTATCTTATCTTATCTTATCTTATCTTATCTTATCTTATCTTATCTTATCTTATCTATTGCTGTTATCATTCTCGAGAGTCTAGTTTGTCTTTGGCACAAACAACTGTCAAAATCTGAATTTTCAATTCAGGTGAAAATTTAAAATAAACATTTCACTCTTATTTTGCCCCTGCTCCAACAATGTTTGAGTGTGTTTCAGGCATCATGTTGGTGGTTTGTAACTGCAAATGTGGTGTGTAGCTTTGCAATGGAGAGAATCGATTAGGAAGACAACATGCTAACAGCTAAAGTTAGCATGATACCTGGCTAGCTCAGTTTGCTTTCTTTTCTTGGCTAAAATGATAAACCCAAAATGTCTCTGACATTTGTATTGTTCAGAGAAAAGATATAATTACTTTTTCCATCATTCTTTATGGGTGACTCAGGTACGACTTACACTATTTTGGTGGTATTACTTAGCCTATAGCTGAATAAGCTAGGCTAGCTGCCAGAGCCGGTTGACACCACAGGGATTCCCAAAGGCTATGTGATGTATTTGCATAATGCATGCTGGGTACTGTAAATATGAAAATATGAAAACCAAATCAAATCATGAATTCAAAACAACGTGTCTAAGGAATATGCTTTGTTACAGAACACTACAAACAGTATAAACATATTTTTAGACACATATATCACCAATAATTACACTATAAAAGCCCCACCCATCCATCACTGTGAGGAAAAAAGCTTTTTAACACTGAAGTCAGCCAAAGTACGTATAAAAATTCGTCTGTGAAATATTAAATGCTGTGGAAGCACTGATCTTGTAAACCTAAGAGATATCTGGACTCCACAGCCAGACTAATTTAGGTTCTTGTTTTAATGGCTAGTTTTGGCAAGAGACACCCATTTTCATTAAGTGCAAGCCCAGAGTCACCGTACACACAGAAAAATGCTGATTTAGCTTAAAGGCAGTTTGGTATCTTCCAGCTTAATGTACTGGTATAGACAGAGAGACTTTTAAGAGCATGCTGTTATGTTCTGCTATCAGGAAACAAACCATCAAGACCTTTGATGTAAATGGATAGCAGAACACAAAGAATCAATGCAGCCATCTGGGAAGCCGCACACTACTTACACCTTGTTTTTATCCTTTTATTTAAACAAACAGTGTCCTTTTTTATTTATTACTCATCCTGCATGGCGTTTAGTAGGTAACGGCTACCCTAGCATTTGACCAGCCATAACATTAAGACAGGTAGCACTGATTATCTAGTTATTTAATTACAATGGCACATGTCAGGGGGTAGAATATATTAGACAATAAGTGAACAGTCAGTTCTTGAAGTTGATGTGCTGGAAGCAAAAATGGTTGTGATGGCTAGAGTATGGAGTGATCCAAGGAAGTGCAACTGGGGAAATAATGACTGGGCCATGATCACCCAAGGCTCATTGATTAAAATGTTAATGGTGACACCACAATCAGAGCTACACAACACTAGGCAGATGGTGTTAATTTAATGCTGATTAGTGTGAAAGATCCAGAAAAGTTGCCAAATAATTGTGCATACTTACTAATGTTTATTATAATAATAGCCAAACAATAATCCTACAGTTGAGGGGTAACGGTTCTCAGCTATAGTCCCTGTAGGTATAAAGTAAAAAGTAAAAACTCCAACCTCTGCAATCTCGGTGTATGTGTCACCAATGGAGTGTTTCAGCGGCGCCATCCGAGCGTGTGCATCTTCCACCCTTGCTCTGACCTTGTCAGTCTCCTCGTGGAGGCACTGAAGGTCGTCTTTAGCTCTCTGCAGCTCCTGCTCGTACTCCTGCACCGTCTGCTCCAGCTCCTCCTGCTCCTCCTGCAGTGACAGGAGCTGTGCAGTGCAGAGTCACAGACACAGATGGTGAGACGAGAATATACATAAGAACCAGACTGAAGAGAAACGGAGCTATAGATCAGTAGTGCTGCTGCTCTGTAAGTAATATGGAAAGTTTCTGTTGTTTTTGCCTGTAGCACACTGGAACATTAATTTTACAGCAATTTCTATACATAAAATTCCAAATTTAGGGCTGTTAAATAGGTTTTATTATGTTTTTGAGTTTAATGACCATCTTATTATAAGATTTAAGAAATATGTTTATGTTATAGTCATTATTATTTTTAAATTATAATTTTATTAATATTTTAGGAGCGCTGGGGAAACTAATGCTATATTTTAAATAGGAATTGCACTGATTTTCTGCATAATTCATAAATCTACATATTGTTTGTGTTAAAAATAGCTCATAGTATGTAAACGAAAAAAAAACTTTATGGGAAAACAAGTCTGACAATTATATATTGTATATTATATATGATATATTATATGGTTATTATAACTTTCTATTTGGTAGCTTTCAGAGGCATTAAAGTCTTCAGACCAGCTCAGAGCAGTGACTGTAATTATGCAGATTTATTCACACATTTTTAAACTCCCCCATTAAAACATCAGATTTTTCCCTACAGCTGCAACATGACTAAAAAAAAGTTGAATAATAATAATAATTATTATTATTATTATTAGGAATTCCACAGATTTTCTGCATAATTCATAAATCTACATATTGTTTGTGTTAAAAATAGCTCATAATATGTAAACGAAAAAAAAACTTTATGGGAAAACAAGTCTGACAATTATATATTGTATATTATATATAATATATTATATGGTTATTATAACTTTCTATTTGGTAGCTTTCAGAGGCATTAAAGTCTTCAGACCAGCTCAGAGCAGTGACTGTAATTATGCAGATTTATTCACACATTTTTAAACCCCCCATTAAAACATCAGATTTTTCCCTACAGCTGCAACATGACTAAAAAAAGTTGAATAATAATAATAATAATAATAATAATAATAATAATAATAACAACAACAACAACAACAATAATAATAATAATAACAACAACATTACTATTATTATAGAATGTCATTATAATTATAACAGCAATAATAAAATACTACTAATTACTACTACTACTATAATAATAATAATAATAATAATAATAATAATAATAATAATAATAATAATAATAATAATAATAATAATAATAATAATGATGATAATAATAACAACAATAATAACAACAACAACAACAACAACAATACTAACATTATATATAGGCGCTATATAATATAACTTATTATTATTATTATTATTATTATTATTATTATTATAGTAGTATTTAATTAGTAGTATTATATTATTGCTTTTATAATTATATATACCATTATAACAGCAATAATATAATACTACTAATTAAATATTACTACTACTACTACTACTACTACTACTACTACTAATAATAATAATAATAATAAATTAAATTTATATAATGCCTTTCACCATCCCAAGGTTGCTTAACAATCAAAAGTAAATATTAATGGAAAGTAGAAAACAGTTGTTTTAAAGATCAGTTCAGATTTAAAGACAGAAAAGAAAGAACAACCATTGAGAGACTGAGGAAGAGAATTCCAAAGTCTGGGGGCTGGGAAACTGAAGGACCTGCCTCCAACAGTGGACAGTCTTGTGTGAGGGAACAACCAGGAGATTATTATTAGCAGCCCTGAGAGAGTGAGCAGGGGAGTAATAAAGAAATCAGTTCTTTAAAGATGAGAAGCGATATTAATAACTAATTGTGAGACTGAACAGGTAACCAGTGTAGTAATGTGGGCCTGATGTGAACAGAATGTTGAACTATGCTTAATTTAAATGCTATATACTAAAGACTATTTATAAAACTATTAATTTATCTTCAAGAGAGCTATTACAAGGTCTAAAGTTGATGTGAGATTGGCATTTGTATCTGTAGATAAACCCAAGAGCCAGGAAAGCAGATGATTTTGAATAAATCTATCACAGACAAATCCAAACTTTTAGGGTCAGTTTCCCAGACAGGGATTAAGGTTAGGGATTAAGACCTGGGCTACATTTACTTTTCAATGGAGAATCTCCATTCAGAAGGTTGTGCAGCTTAGAACTAGGCTGTTTGGGCGCCATTGTGTCTGGTGCATTGTTAGGAAGGAGAAATCTAATGGTGAACTTACCACAAATAATAAACTGATAAATAAAAATGAAATCATACAATTTCAGTCTTGACTGATTGACAGAGTACATCCTTACTTATACAACTCTTAAGTTTTGTACAATTACTTATGGCTCATTGTTGCTGAGGTATAAATTCTAATATTTTTCACATAAAGTCGTTGTAAATGCTCGTTCCTTCATGTTATACCCATGATTGTTGAGTACAGGGCTAAAACCACATTTTTTCATAATGAATGCGATCCGGAGCTGCACCGTGTATAAGGTTGAGGAAAAGGCTAAGTTGCGTTTTCCACATGTTTACTGCGAGTTTAACCTTAATTACAGTTTAAAGGCCTGACATTTGCCACTTGATTCCACAGGCAGAAGCATTAGCTCATTAACTTATTAGATCAGTTAGTCCTACAAGTCCCTGGCCATCGCTACCAGAGGCTGTCAGCTTAGACAGCAGACATAACACACAAATCAGATCTGACCACATGGCTAAGTTACTCAGGGCATGTACACAGCACCATGAGGCGGACACTTACTGGCCATTTTAATAGAAACCCCTGCTTTGCTGCTCTACCTTGCTGATGTACATATAGAGACTGTTAAGGGACCTCCCCTCGCCCCAAAAACATACATTGCCAGTAAAAATGCTATGTCCTCAGCTCCAACCAGACACCCCTTCAGATGTTAAGAGCAGATTGCCCAAACTCACACTGAGCAGAAGATACTCTGAGAAGAGAGGAGCCAGCATTTATAACCTCCTGGAATAAGTACACATGACTTTTGATTGGCAGCTAGCAGTAGCATGAGCAAGCAGCTAAAGCTAAGTTAGCCAAAGTAGCAATAGCAATAGCAAGCTAAGTACACAAGCTAACATGGACAAGGGACTTTTTAGTCAAACAATTTTGGTGGTTTACTCATAAAAGCTCAGATCAGTTGGGTGGATTTGTGTGAGTCGTCACTCGGTCATGCCTAAGAGACGCTCACCCAACCTACGGGCTCTTCGGAGAAAACTTCAGTCTAAATGTCGGGACTGAACGAAGACTTGTTCACCCGTGTAATGTAACTTCTGAGAAATAGTTTTTAATATCAAATGCTCTTCTGACTCATTCTTTGTGTGGAAAATCATTATTTAGGTAAATGATTAGTTATGTCAAGACTACATGCATCTTTAAAGTCCTTCGCTCTGTGAGGAAAAGGGTTTTTATTAACCTTTTCCTTCAGCCTGAGGAGGCGTCTTTCCGTGAAATAAGGATATGGATCTGAATGCTTTAGAGTACAAACTGCATAGGAATTTACATGATTATAAAGATACAATCCTATGATAACGTTAACAAGACCACAGTCCATATGTTGAAGCAACATTTGCAGTCTCCTTCCTATTGCATTACTTTGGTGGTTAGTTTCAGGGCCACTGTGCACTCAAAATGGTCAACCACTCAAATCCAGGAGGTTCTCGACTTACCACGTACTCAATTTAGAAAAATTCATGATTACGACACTGCCCTAAATACTGTTTATTTTTTAATGGTGTGAAAGTGAAAGTACAAATAAAACACTCAGAAAAGGGTAAAACAGAGTGGGTTGAGGACCCCCTGTAATATGCGAGAGTGGTGGTCCCTTTCAATTGACCAATGGTGTATAGGGGGGTTGAAAAACTGGGAAGCAGCAAAGAGCATCTATATTGTAGGTCTTTCCAATAAAATGGCCAGTGAAGATGTACCTAATAAACTGGCAGTGTATATTTGTGCTTGTGTGGGTGGTTCACCAGCTGGCCCTCCTGTTTTCGCTGCTCCTGAATGCCCTCTATTTCCTCCTTCAGCTGGGCTCTCCTCTTAGCCAGGCTCTCCAGGGCCTCCTGGCCATCCCGGGACACCACCCTCTCTTTCTGCAGCATTCCTTCCTCCATCGCCACCACGTCCTCCAGCCCCTAAGAGCCAAAGCCAGAGGATGATCACAAGCGTTGGCAGCTGTCACATTTGTCTCCTAGGCGACATCACATCTTCCCTGTGAATTATGGGGAATTAAAATGTCGCTGAAACTGTTATGGAGCGATCTACTAAAATTCACAGACAGACTTGGCACTGTATCACCTCCAAGTCATGTATTTATTCAGAGAACAAGAACGTTTCACTGCTGCCGTTCTGGTTTGAAGTAAGAGATTATTTTAAGGTCGTTTGATCGTGCGATTTTCAGCAATAAAAGACTTTGAGAAGTTATTTATATACTGAACCTTAGGACCAGTTTGATGGAACAGTTCAGTGAGGCCCCGGGTATTTTTGAAAATGCAAATTTTCAGTTTTTATTTTTTTATCCCATCCACACGAGCACATTTTTGAAAGTATCTGCGTTTGTGCACAGCAAAGTTCAAGTATCATCGTGTAAATGACCTCAAACAAGCACAGTGTGATTTACAATAAGAAGAAGTCGCACCGTTTATAAAAAATCGTCCACGTACAAATAAATTCTCCACCTTGGAGGCATTTTTGAAAATCTCCATTTTCAGGAACAAAAAATTGCATTTATGTGTTGACAGAAGAACAAAATGCACAGAAAAATCACAGTTTCAAAAAATTTTTATGCGTGTGGGCCTTACACTCATGTATCCAAGGAACCTTTGGTCTCTGAAGTTTGATTCTTCTCATTTGCATTTGAAGGTTATGTTTTTATTTTTTTATTATAGAGTAGTTTAGAAGCAGTAAGTGTTTATTACTTTTATTTTCAGATCACTAATATAAGAATCAATACTAATAAAATTAATACAGTGAACAGCACATGTTGGTCAGTATGTTGGGTTCCCATTTCCAGAGTTCTCCTGCAATCATCTGTAGGAACCATCAGATCCCTGGTTTGAGCTCAATCAGTGGTTAAATCAAGTTTCACATCCATGAAATGACTGGAGGCACTGAGGCCTTGTTCTAACAGCTCCCAACACATATCATCTACTTTATACACATGAAATTATATTTTTATTACATTTTGTTTTACTGCTTTATTGTTTGCTTAAATTTATTCTAACAATATCACGTTTTTGCTGCAGAAAGAGATAAATGGTCTTTTGCACTGTATATAATGACTCTGTAAAACTGCAGATTTTATGACTATTTTTATATTTCTTCATAAAATCCTGAATTTGAAGCATGTAAAAACGTATGTCGTACATAAACCATAGAAAACGTCGACCTGAGATCATTTAACAGCATCGAGAAAACGTTTAAATAGTGTTGCTTAATAACCTATAAGAGCAAACATGTCTCAGATAACTGAGTAGATTATTTTAAGTGTAAAACTGATTAAACTGGATTTTACTCAGAGAAACAAATAATGGGAGACGTAAAACATGATGGGATTTATTCCTGAGCCTGAAGATTACAGGAAAATTGCACTTTGCCCAGATGTCGCTGGTACTTGTGTGGGATGGAATAGAGATTATCCATTGGCTTTAATTCAAGATGAGACCTGATAAAGCAATGTTGTTAAATTCCAGTCCTGGAGGCCTATGCCAACGAATCTGATTAAACGTACACTTCATTTTCAAGCTCAGAGTTCTGCATGTAGAGAAAAAAGCTCTAAAATGGTCAGAACTTGTCAGAACACCAGACCCGTGTCTCTGACTAAAGCCACGACCCAATTCATTCATAATGAAGCTTGTATTGAGCCAAAGGGGCAATTAGCTTTTTCGCCCTTATTTTATCATCAGCATCGCTTAGTTTTCGTCCCATCCAACACCAAAATCTAATCAGAATCAGTTCTATTTTGGCAGATATTTGCTTGATCACTGGATTGTTATGATGGTCATTGAACAGACGCAATATCTTCTGTCTATTCGATGGTGTATTTTACCGGCTATGTTATACGAGTTGGAGACGGCAACACTGATGGAGAGTTAAAGATGCTGAGGTTAGATTAGAACAGGGGTCGGCAACCTTTACTATCAAAAAAGCCATTTTGCCCCCTCTTCAACTGAAGATAGATCGCCCGGAGCCGCAAAACATAACACAGCTTATACACTTATAAACATGCAGGAGTCCTCAACCACCGGCTGTACCAACAATTACAACTTTAAAAAAAAAAAATCTCAATCCGTAGCATCTAAGTGTGTTAGAGACTCAACTTTGCCAGTATTCTGGATGAAAGTCATGACAGAAAACCCTGAGATCATCACAACAGCACTGAAAACTTATTCTAAAAGGAACGTTTACCTGTTACCATAGCGACCAGAGCACGTTATGGGGCGTTACTCTAAATGTTGGTTTCACTTTATTTACGCTGCTAATAAAGTTACATAATTTGTTGAACTATCACCTCAAACTCCAAGATAATTATCAAAATAAACAGAAATATAATATATAATTAAAAGCTGAATTAATAAAACAAAATGTTTTTGTCAAACAGAGCCACAGCGAGGTTGCTGAAGAGCCGGAAGTTGCCGACCCCTGGATTAGAAGATTAGAGATGAGTAGATCAGAGGAACATCTCAGCTTGGAGACCATGTTGCGCTGGACGTGTGTGGAGGAGAGAGTCTGAGGATTTGGGGAATATGATGTTGAGGATGGAGCTGCTAAGCAGGTTTATGGATGTGGTGAGAGAGGAGATGGAATGATGGAAACAGAGCAGTCGAAGTAGAAGAAGAAGAAGATTTGATGATGCGTGTAGACAAATGCTAGGGTGCTATGCTAACTTCAATGCTAATCCAGTGAGATGCAGTCAGTGTGAAGTTTATTTCTATAGCACTGACGTAGTATTTTCAGTGCTTTTACCGTGTTTGACAGTGGCAGACATTCAATGCGCTAGTTCTGATAATAATTCACTAATAATTTTGACTAGTAACAAGGAACGTGAGGAAAACCTCCCTAAGCTGGAGGAAGAACCGTGTCTCAGGAGGAGAACCCATCCTCCTGTGGTTAATCAACATGTATCGGGCATCGTCACCGGCTGACGTGACATAAAAAGAAGTATGGAGACACTTTCGCTTCAGATTTCAGGATAAAATGTGTCAAGATGAAGAATCACCCGTGTGAAAGCCTCTGTATGAAGCACTGCACCTCTGACTTCTCCTCACGTACAGTAGAGCAGAACCAAATGATCCCACACACCGTCGGCCTTGAGTAGCTCTGTGAAATCCAGGGGGTGGAGCTTGGCTTCGGGAGACCAATCACGTTCCACTGGCAACTAAAATAGCATGGTGATGTCAATGCAATGGTGCTGCTACACTGCTGCTCTGCCTTTGTCCATAAAAGCAAACCTGCTCCTGGTCTACACACACCAGAGCTTCAGATCGAGCAGATTCAGAGTTTATGGCTTTTTATTGAGAATTATATTGTCTTTTTACGCAAGAATAACTCAAATATCTGCACATCAGAATGATGTGACTCAGAACTGTGTCCTAATATCTGATTATGCACAACTAACCTGTTCCCCACAGGAAGCACCTGTGATCTCTGTGTGAAGCCTACCTTGATCTCATTGTCCACAGCAGCTTCTTTATCCTTGGTTTGCAGTTCCAACGAGTTTTCTCTGGAACACAAAAGGCACAGAACAATATTCATCACATTTGATGTTCAGAAGGTGGTTCATGCCCTTGTGCACGTGTGTGAAAGAGTCTGTGTGGTTATTGTTTATGGCAGAGTGGATGAAAAAAGATGGAGCAAAGTGCTGCTGAAAAACAGCAAGACATCAGGAAATGGGAGAATTTGAGAAGGAGAGAGAGAGAGAGAGTGATTTACAGTCACACAGACAGCAATCTGTCTCCTCTGAGAGCCTGTAACTCAACATCTTTCACTAGCGAGAGTCTAGAACAGACCAGTGTGCTGCTCAGCCACACTGGGGAAGGAGATCACTATCGTAAAAAGACATAATACTTTACTCTCTGTGTTCAGTCGTACATAACCGTCACCAGAGCATAACCAGAGCATAACCAGAGCATAACCAGAGCACAACCAGAGCATAACCAGAGCATAACCAGAGCACAACCAGAGCATAACCAGAGCATAACCAGAGCATAACCAGAGCACAACCACAGCATAACCAGAGCATAACCAGAGCATAACCAGAGCATAACCAGATCACAACCATAGCACAACCATAGCATAACCAGAGCACAACCAGAGCATAACCAGAGCACAACCAGAGCACAACTAGAGCATAACACGAGCATAACCAGAGCATAACCAGAGCATAACCAGAGCATAACAAGAGCATAACCAGAGCATAACCAGAGCATAACCAGAGCATAACCAGATCACAACCATAGCACAACCATAGCATAACCAGAGCACAACCAGAGCATAACCAGAGCACAACCAGAGCACAACTAGAGCATAACACGAGCATAACCAGAGCATAACCAGAGCATAACCAGAGCATAACAAGAGCATAACCAGAGCATAACAAGAGCTTAACCAGAGCATAACCAGAGCACAACCAGAGCATAACCAGAACATAACAAGAGCATAACCAGAGCATAACCAGAGCACAACCAGAGCATAACCAGAGCATAACAAGAGCATAACCAGAGCATAACCAGAGCACAACCAGAGCATAACCAGAGCATAACAAGAGCATAATCAGAGCATAACCAGAGCACAACCAGAGCATAACCAGAGCATAACAAAAGCATAACAAGAGCACAACCAGAGCATAACCAGAGCATAACCAGAGCATAACCAGAGCACAACCCAAGCATAACCCAAGCGTAACCATAGCATAACTAGAGCATAACCATAGCATAACCAGAGTATAACCATAGCATAACCAGAGCATAACTAGAGCATAACTAGAGCATAACCATAGCATAACCATAGCATAACCAGAGCATAACTAGAGCACAACCCAAGCATAACCCAAGCATAACCATAGCATAACTAGAGCATAACCATAGCATAACCATAGCATAACCATAGCATAACCAGAGCATAACTAGAGCACAACCCAAGCATAACCCAAGCATAACCAT
>JBBIGC010024781.1:0-12493 GCA_037576955.1 Lepidarchus adonis
CACACACACACACACACACACACACACACACACACACACACACACACACACACACACACACACACATACACACACAAAATAATGTTTCAATTACCTGTATGCACTAGGAATGATTAAATTCAATGTATTAACTACATAAGGCAACAAAAATATTTTTCATTTTATCATCAGAGACACAGCAGCATTTATATTATTGTGATTTCAGTATTTTCCAGTCACCTGTTTGTTTACACTGCACTTCCACATACAATGTATAATGACCAATGAATTAAACTTGAGTTGACTTTTGTTATTGATGTAATTATTCTTGACATTATAATGCTAGCATAATATAATGCTAGCCATTCCCTTTGACATGTTTCAGGACAACACAAATTCTACCGTGCTTACTCAATACTTTTCAACATAAACTTATTTAACTTTTCCAGGAACAACCCCAAACCCACCACCTACAAATACCCCCCAAGGTAATAACTGCATTCACTTGATATCTTTCAAAACATTCACATGTGCTGTTAAATTCGCTCATGTGTTTTAATGAATTCATAATGGATCCTGTTATATTTAGTATAGTACATTTTTAAGTGTGAAACCTGTTGTTATCTGAAGCTTTATGTTTGTTTAATCTTAAAATATGTGTGTGCATGCATGCATGTGTGTGCCTTTGTATGTGTGTGTGTTTCTTTTTGCAATAGCAGAATTTAACACAACTGATGATGGCTGGATCATGTTCAATGGTAGCCAGTACTTCATTAACACCAATCGCTTATCTATGGAAGATGCTCGTGCATTTTGCAAGAAGAACCATTCAGACCTCATTGTTATTACTGGCAATACTGAGAGGAAGTTTTTATGGAAACAGGTAAAGGAATTATGGGATACTAAATGTCGTCAGTTGAATAGATAATTGTAATGTGGAAGCACTTTTTTAATTCCTTCCTGCAGATTTCAAGGGGAGCAGAGGACCAGTACTACATTGGAATGACAGTGGGACTGGATAAATCCTTTAGGTAACACAGCTCAAGTTGTAAAACTAAACAAACGCTCAGAAAACATCTGCTCATTTAAATTTCAACACTCTTTTAGTTGGGTGGATGGTTCACCAGTTGTCTATACAGCATGGGATCAAAACGAGCCAAACTTTGCAAACAATGACGAGAACTGTGTTACCATTTACAAGGCTATGGGTAAGACCTACTGTATCTTCATTGCCTTGTTCATGTTTATTACTATCTGAATACTTCAGCGAAGCTTGTGGGTGCATCAAACTATGTCTGTCTGTCAGGATTCTGGAATGATATCAACTGTGGAGTGCCATTAGCCTCCATCTGTAAAAGAAGCATTGATTTTGCCACTAGTACATCTGCACCTACCACAGCACCAAAGGGAGGCTGTGCCCCTGAATGGTCTTCTTTCCAGGGAAAAGTAAGTGAAGTTTCAGTTAAGGAAGCAAACAAATGTATAAAATAAAAAGAAATTAAAGCCCTAATTACAAATAATGTACAAACAATTGTCCTCAACACTTATTTTATTGATGCTGTTTTTCATTTCCCATATAACATCACTGTTTTTTCTTCCCAGTGTTACAAATTGTTAGGGAAGGGTAGTGAGGAATCTTGGCATGATGCTCGAAAGTACTGCATCTCTCAAGGAGGCAACCTGGTATCCATTCGGAGTCAAGCAGAACAAGGTGAGCTCTAAATTACCAAAAGCATGAAACCCGTGAGCAAGGAATGGCGGTGAATGGCCAGGCCTATCGAGTCACCGATCTCCATACTCATTATGGAGATGGAAGGCCTGATCATTCACTGCCAGCTCACTCACACAAACACACACAACAATAAACACTGTGTCTCAGCACTGCTCTCCTCCCTGGAACATACAGAACATGCACAATAGGCATAAACATTAACACATCTCCCCGCTAGCACCCCAGGACCATTACAATAACATTAAAATCACTGACAGGTTAGTGATTTTTCGCATCACTGACCGGTTTACGTCAGACAATATTTTCGCGGACCAGCATTTAAGGTGTTGTGGATAAAAACAACAAAATAAAATGATAAGACCAACAGAAAAACTGTGGTATTTTATAAACATAATAATAAACGTGAATCCACTGTGTAATTATGTAACTTTATTAGCAGGGTCTTTCTGAAACACTCTAACAACAGTCAGAGTAACGTCCTCCTCTGCCCCTCGGTCGCTAAGGTAATGCGTAAGCGGCCCTTTTAGAATAAGTTTTCAGTGCTGTTGTGGCGATCTTACATTTACATTTACAGCATTTGGCAGACGCTCTTATCCAGAGCGACGTACATGGTGAGCAGTTGGGGATTAGGTGCCTTGCTCAAGGGCACTTCAGCCTGCTGCCCGGTGATGAGAATCGAACCTGGGACCCTTCGGTCACAAACCCACTTCTCTAACCATTGGGCTATGGCTGCCCCTCAGGGTTTTATGCCATGACTTTCATCCAGAATACCGGCAAAGTTAACGTCTCAAACATTATTAGATGCCTCAGATTGAGATTGTATTAAAAAAAAATTTTTTGTATGGCCTGGTACCGGCCCATGGCCCGGTTCGAAATGCTCCGCGGCCCGCTTTTAGGGAGCACTGTGCTAGAGCATCTCCAACACAGTTGGTCTCGTGGAGTGTTCCAGATCTGCAGTAGTTAGTATCTACCAACAGTGATCCAAGGAAGAACAACCAGCGATTCAGCAACAGGGTCATTGGCACCCAAGGCTCAGAGTGAAGGCTAGTCAGATGAGTTTGAGTTCACAGAAGGGCTGCTATAGCATAAACTGCTGCAGAAGTCTAAGCTGGAGGTGATAGAAAGGTGTCAGTCAGAGGTATTTGACAGATGATTTCACGGCTGGTGGGTGTATGTCAGATATGTGATTTATGTAATTAATAACAAAAAAAACACACACAGCAAAAACCAAAACATACACGGCTTCACACCTTATAGATGCACTTTGTGTGATGATGTGTTCACACTGACAAACAGTCACATTCACTTGTAAAACTGGGTACATTTAAAAGGTCGGGTACAAATTGAAGAGGTATGCAGTATAAGGGACACTGAGGGTATGTGTGTGAGAATGAATAAGTATTCGGAAGATGAGGGCCTCTGGTGTACAGAATGGGGAGTGGCACTGGTTGGGTCAGGGGATCAGCAGCTCTGACTATAACTTCCCTTTATGGAAACAAAAGAAACCAAAGTGTTTCAAAATAGATAATTTGCAAAAACTAGTAGTTTCTCAAAAAACAACTGTGTGAATATGTTTGTGACTCACACTCTGCTACTTTCATCTTCTAATTTGGTGGAGTGTTCATATGTTCGTCTAGTGCATGAGATAAACTCAATTATTGCATTATTCCTGATAAAAACCCATAGCTAGATGCTTCCAGAAAGTATCATGATGTTAATCTGAATACATATTAACTTCGCATTATTTAAGGTTCTTTGATATTAAAGCATTTAGTGGTCTGAAAACTTTGAACATATTATATTTCTTACATCATTTTAGTATATACTTAGTATACACTATACTGTATTTTCTCCTCAGCATTCCTCACAACTATGATGCTTGTTGCACCTGAAGACACATGGATTGGCTTGAATGATGTCAATTGGGAGATGCGATTTCTTTGGACAGATGGGAAAGGTGTTTCATTTACCAACTGGGCCAAAGGTCATCCAGTGTCGATCCCAGATGGACGTAGACCATTTGTATCAGATGCAAGTACCCTTTGCTTATTATAAACATATAGTCATACATATCTGCATATCTTACAATTATACTGTTTTAGACAAAGCACACAATCTTTCATATGTATTCATTTCTAGCTAACTAGTGAGACTTAATGATGTTGCATTTTATAAGAATGGTTACCTACATGTTATCACTAATGTGGGGTGGGAGTAGCATTGAACATAAAGCTCTGAATCACAAGACTCAAATATAGATAATTAAAGATAATATTTTACTAGTTATTGCATTAAGTAGGGGATATTGTGAGGTGGACATTGTTGTAAAATAAATCCAGATGGAGCGAAGAAGATGTGAATGGATCCATGTCAAAATTAAAATATATACTTTTTCAAAGTTTTTATATTAATACATTTTATTGCAGTTTTGTGGCTTGTGTTGAGAAAAATACTTTTCCCCTTTTTCTGGTCTTTAAATTGGGCCTGCACCCAGCATTCCTACTTTCCATATTTGCAAAAAAAATAAGAATTATATGTATTGAAACCGTCGTCTGTGTTTGCTAATTGTGCTAAAGGTGAGTGAAATGAAACTGTAAATCTGAAGCACAAAACCTGTTCCCATGGCAGCAAGCATTATTTATCTGCAGGCAGTGTTATTAGAAAAAAAGTCAAAATAATGAACTTAAATTACATTGATTAAAGATGAAACATAAGATTTCTAATACATTTAGAATTGGTTGTCTGCAACACAATCAAAAAGAGTTGGGACAGGGTTAAGGTAAGAGTGAAAAATAATAGAAAATTCATTTTAATGCTTGATGCTTTAATGTTTTGAAATATTCCACAATAACCAGCTGAACTGGTAACAGATGAGGGGATCATCCATCAAAGGCTCAGTCTCTGCAAGCCAAGGTGGGTCATGGCTCCACCACTGACTCCAAACTTCATGAGAGAATTGTCAGTTCAAAAACAACATTTCTCAACACAAGATTACAAAGAATTGAGGACTTTCATTGACTACAGTATATCATTTTGTGAAAAGATTCAAGGAATCCGGAGACATCTCAATACCTTTATTACAAGGTTGGGAACATTGAGTCTTCAGAAGACCCTGCGTGCAAAACCATCTTTCTACTGTGACCAGTGCTGCCACCTTGGCTCTTTGGTAAACTGTTGTCTCTTCTATCACAGTCCTAAACTGTGAAAAAATTGTTTCACGAAAATGGAACATGCTGTGTTCATGAGCTCACCTCCAATAGATCGAACATCTGTGGATATCTGTGCTGTGATCAGATGAATTCATATTAAGCCTGGTTTGGGGAGAACCTGACTTCAAGCTCACAGATTAAATCAGTCAAAGATTGGTTGGGGAGGTATCACTGACACAATTTTGGGATTTTCTAGAGATTTTAGTGATTCCCGATTATTGTGAACACAACACTGCACACAGTGCAATGAAATTTGCGCCCGGGGAGTAATGGGGTACCTTGCTCAAGAGCTAAGATTAAGGCATCTTTTCCTGGGAAGGTCAATGCCAGGCCTGCTGCAGTAGCATTTTTAAAGCCTGCATTAGGCTTTATAGAAACAGAGAGTGTTCTTGACTGACCTGCTATTAGTCCAGATCTATTTCCTATTGGAAAATATATGGTGTTTCATGAAGAGGAAAATCAGACAACAGCCAGTCGTCATTCCTCTTCTGTCCTCAACTGTTTCCTCTTTGAAATGTTCAAGAAAGCTGATCGTGATTAGAAACTGGATTAACTGAACAAAAACCTTACATCTCACTGTTTAAACCCATTTATCAAAAAACAAACATGGCTGCATCTGGGAAGTGTGTCCTTCATTACATGTTCATTTGATTTTATGTTTACCTGTGACACAATTTTCAGTCAAACTGCATCAGATTCAACACTCTTTCTTGCTACATCATGTTCAGGACTACTCCAATCCAAGTTCATTCCATGAAGTATGGGTCACATGCCCATGGCACATGACTGTGTTTCTAGGCCTGGTAAAGAGAAGTGAAAAATGAAAGATAAGAAATAATAATTTTGCTTATGTCTTGGTATCTTAAACATTTTTCATCTTACGCATCCTCACTTTATTCTTTTCAGCCATTTTGCCTGTTTCAAAGGAAACATTGATCTTTTATAATGTTTTATATGCATCTGCATCAACATTCTGTGAGAGAGCCTGGTTTATTTTCCTCATTCTTCCAACATTCTTCTAATCTCCTTGAGTGGTTCTTGTCCTTGGGAAAGTCCACCTTGGTTCCTTGGATCCTGCCTTTAAAGTTTAAAGTTGGCACCTCTCATCTTTCCTCATTTGGATGCTTAAGTAACTGTGATGAAGTCAGCCAGTTACATTCCAGTTTTTCAATGTGAGTGGTTGAAAGACAATGATGTGTGATTCAACCAACGTTTTCCTGGTTTAGCGATTGTATTTCCATATTGAAAATGGAAAACTTCCTTTGTGTCCCACAAAGGATTAATACTTACTGTATGTTTCTGGTTGAGAAAAAAAAGCAGTTTCCTTTACCCATTTCAATGCAACACAGATTTGGCGCTGATGAGGAGGTTTTCTCCATTTTTACACAAAATGCTTTTTTTATATCTATTACCCTCCTCTATATGCCTCATATGGACGTTCTTCAACCTAAATATATGTTGTCACTTTTATTTAATACAGGGTTATCCATTCTTCCTGCCCAGGTGGGACTATGACGTCCACAGAGACAAAAGGGTACGTCTTCCGTACACTTGTGCACAAGTTTTTAGTCTAAAACTACATTTGCCGCTGATGTAGGCCATTCTTAAAACAGGTTCTAAAGAAGAACACTCATGCGTTTCAGTTTGTATTCCTTGTGGGGAAAAAAATCTCTCATTCCGGAAAGATTTTTTTCTGAGATTTTACTCAGACATTCTTGTTATCGATTTTTTTACAGACATTCTTGGAAAAAAAGACATTTGTTCTTTTTTGATCTGTAATAATGCTTTGGCTCTCATTTCAAACAGTGACAACACAGGATGCTGCCTTTCTATAAACCTTACTGGTTGATTTTCTTGTTTTGTCTGCATTTCAGAGTATGTGGATTGAAGATTCAGACCTTCTAGAGGTAGGTTGCAAATTCGTCTTGTCACAGCAGTTTTCTTCTCAATTCCTAGAAAGTTTTGCAGTCCTTGGAGTCTATTCTGTGTGTCATGTTGGCATATTCTGGCACGGCAACACTTCAGCATTTTCTGAGATGAAACATTAACAATACCCATACATGAATTTGTGATTTTCATCCTTGGATCTCTGTACTGGATGATACAGACAAACTGCATTTCGACATGATGCTTTCTTTCATTCCCTTTTTCCAACTTTGCACCAAGCAATATGTTGGGGCTTGAATGTTGCCATTACATAACAAATCCTTATGCAAATGCTTTTCTTAAAGAAAATGTATCTTCAGTGCTGTTTGTTCCTGGTTTCTGCCTCTTCTTCGCCTTGTTGCTGATTTATCTTCTAAAGGGAACTTAAACCAAATTGGTTGGTTTAAGTTGTGCCCTTCTGAGTTGTGTCCTCTTCTTAAGCTCCCAATCCATGTTTAACTTGCATCTTTTTATCCATTGCTTATGTATTTGCTCTCTAAATACTTTAGGCGATGAGAAATAATTTGGAATTGAAGCATTAACTGAATTGTGAGTCTTCACAATTGAGTGTACCTTCCCATGTGCAGTTTGTTTAGCCTTGTGATCTCCTTGTGTCATTCCTCACCTTAGACGTGGTATCCAGCTGTGTCTCAATCTAGTTCCCCTTCTGCGCGCTGGTGTTCTGTCATGCTTTAGCATATATTCCCCTGTGTTCACTGAAGTCCTTGTCTGGTCTCTGTATTCATATAATTTATATCTAGTGTAGTCTTGTCCTTGCGTTGATTTTGTTTTTCTTCTTTCTTTCTTTCTTTCTTTCTTTCTTTCTTTCTTTCTTTCTTTTTTTCTTTCTTTCTTTCTTTCTTTCTTGAAAGGCACTATGTAATTATTATTTTTAATATTATTATGTCATAAAAGGTAATACAGTAGGTAATACACTGTTTAGTGCACCCAGCATCAATCAGGAATGTTAGAGGAGAGACACACAGATTATTATTATTGTCATTATTATTACTATTATTATTGTTGTTGTTATTGTTGAATTTATTTAGCACCTTTCAGAATTCCATGGTTACCTAACATACACAATAAACAAACAAACAAACAAAAAACACAAAAAAGAGTAATCGCTGAAAAAATGAAAAGTAGAAAAGTAGTGATTGAATAGGTTAGTCTTTAGTTTAGACTGAGGGAGAGAATTTCATAATTTGGGGGCTATGGCACTGAAGGACCTGCTTCCAATAGTGTAAAGTCTGATAAATAATGAATGTGAAGATCATGTGGGGAAGAGCAAGATTATGAGTTTGAAAGTGAGGAGCAGTATTTGATACTGGAAATGAGACAGAACTGGTGACTAATGTAAAAAAGTGATGGTCGTGATGTGAGCAGAAGGTTTTGTATGGGTGAAGACACCAGCAGCAGAGCTTTGAATATATTGTGATGAATTTCTATTTTAAAACTTTGGCAAGGGAAAGAATGGACACTCCATACAAGAGTCTAATGCACAAATACGGGACAAGACCTCCTTCTAGTTTATTTACCAGCCCTGAAAAGGGCTCCCATAATGCCCTGCGGTGCCCGAGCAGTGCAGACCCAGCTCCGTTACAATCTTCTAAAGTTTTTGTAGAGATAGATGCAGAAACTTAGACCAATAAAGAGGGAGCTATTGTGATGACTTGTCTCAGTTAAGAGTTTTAACTAGCTAGTTTAGCTAGCAAGATGGTGGACCAATGTTTCTTGCAGGAAGTCACTTAGGAGGCTTGCTCCTCGGTCTACTTGGAGGTATTTAATTTTTTAAAATTTGGTTTGTTGTCATAAGCTGGCATGCAGGAATAAGAATTTCTTTCATTCATGAGCACAGTAAATGACATGATTATGACCATCTGCAGTTCGACTGCGTCATCATGGTGAAGAATCCCAGCAGGATGACAGGCATGTGGAAGGTTGAAGACTGCAGTGAGAAGCGAAGTTTTGTCTGTAAGAGGAATATTGGTGAGTGGATACAGTTGTGCCATCTGGTCAAGGAGTCTCCATTAATTAATTGCACCTTCCAGAACTGCTCAAACATTACCAATGCCTTTCATACTGCTACATGTTTGACTCTCAGACTCTCAGATACAAGTACCAGCGACAACAGTGTCACCAAAGGCATATTTTGCACTGGGAAATAACTCATATAAGCTGCAGACGGAGATGATGAGCTGGGACGAGGCCAGGAGGCAGTGCAAGGCAGACGATGCTGACTTAGCCAGTGTCCTGGACTCCATCACCCAGGCTCTGACTATGCTCAGGTTCGGCAGATTCAAAGAGCCTGTGTGGATTGGCCTCAACAGCAACCTGGTACCCATAAAACCTTTATCCTACACACACACACACACACACAGATGAGAGTGAATACTGACCCGTGTTATTTCTAGACGGCTGGACGCTACCGCTGGGTGGATAACTGGCTGCTCCGCTACACAAAATGGGCAGCAGGGGAGCCTAAGAGGAACCTGGCCTGTGTGTACATCGACACTGATGGAACCTGGAAGACCGCAGAATGCAGCAACACCTACTACTCTCTCTGTAAACGCTCACCAGGTAGCTCCTAGTGGCTGGAAACTGGAGAAGCTCAATATTAGGGATGGATAAAGTTTCATTTAGTGCTGAGTATCATTTCAAATATCAGGCATTTTGGAGGCAATTTAAAATGAGTATTTTGGGCATATTGCATTTCAGTATTGAATAACTGTCTACAGGTTAACTTAAATATAATATTTGTAATTAATACATTAATTCAATGTACATGACTGAAAATAATGTTTCCAAAGTTTTGAACTTTAGCTTTATGTATACCAGAAATAGTTTATTTTACTTTGTCCATCATCTGTAGACATTGCCCCCACCGAGCCCCCTCAGCTCCCAGGAATCTGCCCTGAACCAAAAAGACACAAGACCTGGATCCCTTTCCGAGGACACTGCTATGCTTTCATGGCCTCAAAGAGTGAGAACTGGGCCCATGCTACGGTGGAGTGTATGAGAATGGGTAGGACCATATGATCACTTCCTGTAGCTCAGATTTGCTCATATTTCAACAGAGTGAGGCACAAATCAAGCACTGTTTTTATTTTTTAAATGTACATGGATTTTGTTTAAAAACCCAACCATATTGACTGGTATTAAACCTCAATCTGTGATTAAACTCTTGGGCTATAATTATGATCATCCATTATGGCAGATTTGCCTGATTAAGTACAGTTTCTTACAAAAGTGCATACGCCCCTTATGTTTTTGTAAATATTGTATTATCTATTTAACATTGAAGATATAAAATGTTCAAATTGTGCCCAAAGTTTCAAAATTGTGTGTGGTCACCATTATTTTCTTGCACTGCCTTAACTCTCTTGGGCATGAAGTTCACTAGAGCTTCACAGGTTGCCACTGGAATCTTCTTCCACTCCTCCATGACAACATCATGGAGCTGATGGATGTTAGAGACCTTGTGCTGCTCCACCTTCTGTTTAAGGAGGCCCCACAAATGCTCAATAGGGTTTAGGTCTGGATACATGCTTGGCCAGTCCAGCATCTTTACCCTTAGTTTCTTTAGCAAGGCAGAGATTTTCTTGGAGGTGTGTTTGGGGTTATTATCATGTTGGAATACTGCGCTGTGGCCCAGTTTCCAAAGGGAGTGGATAAGTTCTGCTTCAGTATGTCACAATACAGAATGTTGGTTCCCTCAATGAACTGTAGCTCCCCAGTGCTGGCAGCACTCATGCAGCTCTAAACCATGACACTCCCACCACCATGCTTGACTGTAGGCAAGGCACCCTTGTCTTTGTGCTCTTCACCTGGTTGCCGCCACACACGCTTGACACCATCTGAACCAAATAACTTTATCTTGGTCTCATCGTCTTCAGCAAACTGTTTGCCGGTTTTCTTGTGCATCATCTTTAGAAGGGGCTTTCTTTTGGGGTGAGGTCCATGCAGAAAATTTTAATACAGTGTGTGGCTTATGGTCTGACCACCGACAGGCTGAAGCCCAACTCCTTCAACCTCTGCATCAATGCTGGCAACGCTTGTACATCTATTTTCAAAAGACAACTTTTGGATATGAAGCTGAGCATGTGCACTCAAGTTCTTTGGTCGACCATGATGGTCTTGGTCATCTTGCAGCTCAGTTTCAGGGTGTTGGCAATCTTCTTATATCCTAGGACACTTTAGGTAGAACAACAGTTCTTTTTTCAGATCTTCAAAGCTTTCTTTGCCCTGAGGTGCCATGTTGAACTTCCAGTGACCAGTATGAGAGTGAGAGTGATAACGCCAAATTTAACACACCTTCTCAACATTCACACCTGAGACCTTGTTACACTAATGAGTCACATGACACCAGGGAGGGAAAATGGCTAATTGCGCACAATTTGGACATTTTCACTTAGGGGTGTACTCACTTTTGTTGCCAGTGGTTTAGTCATGAATGACTGTTTTTAATTATTTTGAGGGGACAACAGCTTTGGACTGTAGAGCTAATTAAGTCTTTTATAAAGCAAGAATAGGCAAAAATTCCTCTTGCAGAGATGTAACAGTTATTCTCCTTGGTTTCCAAACACAAAAACAATGTAATTAAAAGGAAAGGTGACATAACATGGTAAACATGACTTTTTTATGTTGAACAATTTAAACAGTGGAAATATTTTCTTTAAAATTTTATCAGGTAAATAAAAAGGAATAAATAAATTACATATTCCTGTTTTATTGCATTTTATACAGAAAAAAATTAAGTTTGTTAATACATGAATAGAAGTTGTTAAGGTATTAGTTACCGATGATATGCCTGGATTTACAGGTGCATCGTTACTGAGTGTTGATGATATGCTGGAAGCCCAGTTCATCCAGAAGAATCTTGAGATCCTTCAAGATGATTCCAGATCTTTCTGGATTGGCATGCACCTCAGCCATGCAGGTTTGAAACAAATTAAACTTCTCTCTCTCAGATGGACGTCTTATATGAATATCCAGTGCATGTTCATCTGTAATCTATTGTTCTGTCTACTTATATTCTACAGTCTTTTATATTGTTTATAGTGCATCATATACTGTCTTTTCTGTATTATATTATATAGTACTGACTGTATCTTACATGTGCATATCTACACACTAGTAGTAGTAGACACTCTCATTCGGAGCCTGTGTGTTTGTGTATGTGTGTGTGTATTCGGCCAATAAACCTGATTCTGGTCTCTCAGGTGATTGGATGTGGATTGATAACATGGTGGTGGACTACACTAACTGGGCACCTCGTATGCCTAATACCTATGGTGACTGTGTGGAGGTCAGATCAGATTCTGGATTGTGGTTCAATACCCACTGCAGTGGCTACAGGGCCTACATCTGCAAAGCTGAAAAAGGTCAGTCTCTCTTTCTCTCTCTCTCTCTCTCTCTCACACACACACACACACACACACACACACACACAGTTTAAAGGCAACAATACAAAAAGTTTTTACTAGAGCTTTGTGAAGAGCCAGGCTCATCTCAAAAGATGGGACCTTCTTGAATGCTTAGATAAGATTCTTTAGAAATGTTATCAAGAGTTAACAAGAGAGAGAGAGAGAGAGAGAGAGAGAGAGAGAGAGAGAGAGAGAGAGAGAGAGAGAGAGAGAGAGAGAGA
>JBBIGC010024802.1:0-12493 GCA_037576955.1 Lepidarchus adonis
TATATATATAGATATCAGTGTTTTTAACCACTGCCACTTGTCTTAAATATCAAACACAAACTGTTCAAACAATCACACAGAGAGAAAGCGAGAGTAAGATCCATCCAAAACGTGCAATCCCTGGATTCTAAGAGAGTACAACTGGCTTCACTCTCTCTGAATTAGTAGAACGGTCCTCCCTCTCCCCCCAGCCCAGTGTGATGCTAACCAGCGTCAAATGTCACCGTATTCTCCTCCAAATACACTACACTGTTCAAGTCTGGTTTGAGAAGACAGGAGCACATGCTCATTTCACCCTCCTCATGCTGGTGGTATTGTATGATTGAAGTTAGTGGATGGAACTAGAAATGACTACAAAGCAGAAAATCTAAAAAGAAAATCTTGCAGATTACATTACATTTTTTCTAATGTAATCAATAGTTTAAACACATCGCAATACAGCACAGTGTTTCCTCAGTCAAGGCCTGACCACTGGCCACCCTAGATTCAATCTCTGGTATGGTGGAGACCTGTGTTTGTATTTATGCCATTCAGTCCGTCACACATCATCTAGCTCAGTGAAGCAGTAAACAAACACAACAAACATCCACCCGCTGCAAGACAAGCCGCTGCAAATCCAACAGATTTCAATCTTCTTCCTGTGCGCTCATTACATCTTCAGCTTGTTTAAATCAGCATGTTGGATACATGCGTCCTTTCTTCATCGCATCCTTTGAAAGCTAGAATAATCAAGATTGACCTGCTGGTGCCATGGCAAACACACTCCCCACATTAAAGGTGGGGAGTGATGTGTGGAGAAATCTGCAGGCCTTATAAATAGATGACCTTCAACCCATCACAGACGCAAGCACAAAGGGCTGCATTCAGGCTGCCGGTCGGGAGTAACATGGAACATAGGGCCACTATACTCTAAACCCCTGAGAGAAGACAGACAAGCGCTACACTTGACACAACCATCTGTCATCACAATCATAATAGTTACATTAATCATTCATAAAAAATGAAAAGAAATGTATTCTAAAGAAATGCCCAGCAATGAAATATTGTGTGTGACCATTATGGTGAATAATTACAATCAAAACACATGATTGGCATTAGGGGTGGGAATATCTCATGATACGATATGCGATAACGGTATCATGATACAGCATATCTGCGATAATCAGTATATTGCACGACAGTGATATTGTGATACATCACAGAAACACGAGGGCGTTATTAATTTACATAAGACCAGAGGAGGATGGGTTCCCCTTCTGAGCCTTGGTTCCTTTCAAGGAGTTTTTCCTTGCCTGTCGCCCTTGGCTCATTGGTGTCCGGATTCTATAAACTCTGTAAAGCTGCTTTGTGACAATGTCAGTCATAAAAAATGCTGTAGTAATAAAATGGACTTGACTTGACATAAGTAACAGCAATGCTATCTTTACCTTTCCTGTTTTTTTTTTCATTACTGCGGTTGGAAGCAAAGGGAAACTGTCACTTCTGCTTCAGAACTGAGAGACAGAAACTTGCTAACTTGGACGTTACATAGTCCACAATGCATTGCTCCCATGAAACACGCCAAGAGTGATCGTGTCTCCACCAATCACATCAATGATGTGTGTTCTCCAATACAGTTTCTAGTTTAGCTCACTCTATGCCTAAATTAATTATGGAGCTACATTTTTGTTTAATGGAAATTATTTTTAAGGACAGTTCAGCAAGTAATAGATATTGGTGGGGATGTGCATTTCTGCACACTTGCATTATTGGATCTTTCCCCCTTTTTCAAAAAAAGCTCTTCAGCAACGTGTGTTTTACTGACACACGTTCATGTAAAACCGGGTTGAAGGAAAGAGACGCCCAGAAATACAGCCACCATATAACACTCCACGGCCTGTTGCGTCATTGTTCTAAAAGCAAAGCAAAGTGAACCCAGACTTTAGATGTGGCTGGGCGTCTGTCAGCCAAGTCTTCTCTGTGAGTTTACCAGTGTCCTGCAGCGCCACCCAGAGGAGACATGAAGTAGCGATGTCAGCGAGTCAAATTGGTGGGGAATGTTTATTGATTAAAATTTCGATATTGCCGTCTGCGTATCGATTCTAGTATTTTGTGAGCAAGGACAATAGAAATCGAGTGTCTCAGCAAGTTATTTCAAAGTCTCAAACTATATCTTAAAAGTCCAAGCTATTAGCTATGCTGCTAAAGCTGCGCTATATAAACATAATGAATCCTTAAATGTTCAAATTGTTCATGCCAACCACAATAATTACATTATTACATACCAGTCATTTTACACAGCAGATGCATTTTTCTCTTCTTCTCCTCCTCCTGTTCCTCCTAACTTTTTGTCCCCATTTTTGCACACATTTTATAGTAATTTAATGCGGGTTTGTTGTTAAATCTGATCCATTTTAACTTGTTCACAAACCTCATAAGAACTAAAACCCTCCTGATAAGTGTGAATCTTGAAAACATCAAGTAACCTGATGTTATCAAAGCCAAAGTTTAGACTCTTAGTCTCAACAACAACAAAGCCTGAGGAAACTGTACAAGTAAATTCAGCAAAAGTCAGTGCAATTCATCTTAAAAGAAGGTGTAAGAGTAAGAGGCTCTGAGGGCTGCTGATTATTATCACTGTGCTTCTGTGGTTGTTGGAGTTCACGTACACTGTGTGTACTGCAATATCGTGCACAGAGTCAGAAATATCCATAGGCAAAGGGTCAACATTTCTGCTCCTAAAAATACAAGGGATAAAATAAATTAATTTAATTGTAATAAATTATTATTAATTAATAAATGTAAAATGTCAAAATAATAACTTTTTTGAATAGCATTTCATATTTTGAGAACACTGACTGAAACAGCTCCCCTACGCGGTCCCAAAACAGTAGTGTGTCTCCATGATTTGAATGTTTTGAACTGACTGTGTTAAACTGGATCAGTCTGTCCAACATGGCTGATTAGAATATCATGGTAAATCCCATCAAACACTGTGCTGAGGTCCAAGAGGACAGGAACTGAAACCTTGCAGCAGCAGCAGAGTTTAGTACAAGGTCACGGTTTATTCTATTAAGAGTAGTTCAACCGCATTATAATCATCCTCTTTAATAAATAAATGTATTTGTAATGAATCTACTAATGAACGGAAGGCTGGATATCAGCCTAGAGTTGGTCCGTGCAATACCATTTAGGTTTGCTTCTACAGAACTATTTTTAACAGCTGTTTGAGGAGATGTGTTTATTCCTTTTTAGCAAACAAATAGATGAATGACCGAATGGACAGCGTAACCCCACAGTCGCTGCCAAGACACATGAGGGACATTCTGAGGTAATATTTTGTTTCACCAGTTGGCATGGCATCACCTTGACATGACTTTTTCAAAACCAAATAAACATAATAAAATATCTGCTGTTGTGTTATTGATTATTGAATGTTATTGAAAACCTCATGTATAACATTGGCACAAGATGAACATTAAAATAATAAAAGTCAATATATAAATCAAATCACTATTTTGCCAAGTTTAAAGCTGATTTTTCACTCCTAAGTGACAAAATATCATAATGTTCATTCTGGTGTAAAGATGATTTATTTTCTGTCAGAAATTGACAGATGTGGGCAATATGCCAATCCAGTTCTTACAGCAAGAGCATAATGAGTACAAATGAGGTGTATTCAGTGCTTCTCACACCACATTACAGTACATTCACTATCGTGAGACTAATAATCAGTTCAACATTGTTTAAGTACTAACGAGATCACAATATTTTCAGAAAATCATTTTGTGGTTTCAATTGTAAATATTAATATTGCACAGTTCTACTTTGCAGACAAAATAACACTAGACCTACAATCAAGCGACTTGAACCATGACATAAAAGATATATCCCGCCTGATTGGCTGTTGCTCCTTGTCAATCATTTCAACGTAGCTCACACACAATGACTCATCGCAGATAAACTGAAGAGTCACCACCGATCCGAGGCTTTTGTCTGGGATTTCCAAGATGACTCTGTAATGTGGAAAACATAGCTAAAGTCTAGTCTGAACAAGGCTTTAAACACCTGTACTAATAGAACAATGTTGTTGCTTTGAGCAGTGAGTGTAGTAGAAACACAAGTGAACATCAAAATGTATACAGATGTATACAGCTGCTGTGTGTAAACAGTAGTTAATGTGTGAGCTGGTTAGAAGAACACAGGTCTGGAATTCAAGTTTCTCCTCCACGCCTCCAGTCACTGTCTGTGAGGCCTAGAATTGCTCCTATAGTTTTCCTAAACAAACTACACTAATGTTGTTGTGGCTGTTCTATACAAGCTGTGGTGAATATACAGATTGGTGAAGCTCTGTGCCAAAAATCTATGAGCAACCATGCAAGCGTGCCAGGGAATTTCCTTCAAGAGCTTCCAAGGAATTTCATTTCTTTTGCTGTGGAGAAAGAATTTGATTTTTTTTGCTTTCGCTTCCCTTAAAAAAAGCACAATAAATCCATGAACTCCAGGCTGTGAAATTGCACAGTTCTACTGAGAGATTGGGGGGCACATGATGCCATCTTAAAAGGCAAAATATTTCTGCAGCACACCTTTAGAACCAGAGTCAGGTTTCCTTCAACTACTGTCACATTTGTATAGAATTGGCCATTTCATGCAACAGGAACTTTCTGCAGGTACTTTTGTAGCGTTCACACTGCAGAACTAGTTTTAGTTCTTGGTAAGCTGAACTACACTGAACAAAAACATAAATGTAACACTTTCACACTTCAGTTGGACTCAAAGATCTGAAACATTTTCTACAAACACAAACGACCCATTACTCTCAAATATTGTTCACAAATCCAAATCTGTGTCAGTGACCACTTTTCTTTTGCGGAGATAATCCATTCCACCTCACAGGTGTGAATATCAAGGTGCTGATTAGAGCATGAATATTGCACAGATGTGCCTTAGACTGCCCACAATAAAAGGCCACTCTGAAATGTGCAGTTTGACCACAAAGCACAACGTCACAGGTGTTGCAACATTTTAGGGAGCGTATAATTGGCTACTGACTGCAGGAATCTCTACCAGAGCTGTTGTCTGTGAAATGAATGTTCATTTCTCTACCATAAGCGTCTCCAAAGGCGTTTCAGAGAATTTGGCAGTACATCCAACCACCTTCACAACCGCAGACCACGTGTAACCACACCAGCCCAGGACCTCGACATCCAACATGAGGTTCTGGCAGCAAACATCAACAGAAAAGAAAAGCACCATGTGTCAAACTAAAGTTCTGTATCCACTGTTCATCTATGAAGCTTGCCACAGATGTTCACCTCAGCATGAAAATAACTATTGAAGCAGGTGAAAAACTCAACGTCTTCATTTTCGTGCTCTAGCTTTCCTTTGTTTTTGGATCCGGTCATGTGTTCTTAAGCTAATTCTCTACTGCAGTTATAAATACAATGTTAGAGTCGACATGTTAGCCATGTCGCATTGCTAGATGCGTCACCTGTCTTATTTTACATAAAAGTTCGGGGTCTGCTTGTTTGGTGTGAAAGGGACTGAGACAGGTCAGAACAAAAAAAAATTGTATTGTAACATCTGTAAACACAACATAAACAAACAGCCCATTCTAAACATAAGCAGTCGAAAAACTTGTTCACTAGTTTCTTACGAGGCTGAATGCGATTGTTGTGCAGCGTCCTGTAAAGCTTGTTGAAAACTACAAAAGCTTGATGACGCTCAATGAAAACGTGTAGCCCAACTGTAGAAACGAACAGGCCTTCAGGCTTAACGCACCGGCTGAACACCTCTGTGACCTTGCCACACACAGGCCTTTCTGCTGACAGCCAGTTTAATGAGATGTTCAGTAACTTCTGAGGTCGAAAGAGCAAGAATAACCTTTTTGGAACATCTTTTGAACCTACCGCCGTACCAGAAGTACCAGATGCATCACAGGCAAGACATTCACAGCCCCAGGAAACTACTTTCCTGTCTCCTGACAGAAACACACAGCTTGTGACTGACTACAGAAATGTTCTGGTCATAAATTGTGCTGATTGATGCAGATAAAATTGACATCTCAGGACTCAAAACAAGCTTTAGTGCACATAAGTAATGGGTGATGGCTCTAAAGTTGATACTGAACTAGATCACATTAGAGGATTTAAGCTAATTAAAGTTAAACCCATATGACCTTGATACTGTTGGCTAAAACAATCCAGACCAAAGATGAACAGTTATGTTTTTTATTTTTTAATAATTCCAAACACATAGTAAACATGCTGAACTGTACAGTGACACACCAAGACAGTTACATACACTGTAGTTCCTGTGATTCACCAATATTGCATAAACTATGAATCAACAGTTGTGTAAGACAATATAGCTGCCAGCACTACATATTACAGCTGAGCGATTAGCAGTTTACATCAATTAACTTTTGAAAGAATAAGATTTTTGCATCACAAAGTTTGTGATTATATGCTGTTTTACCAATCAATGATAAAATTTTATCTGGAAGAGTTTAATAATAATCAAAGCAGAGCTTGTGAAATGAGGATCTGTAACATTACATTTAGTACTAAAGCTTTAAGTGTGAAAAAGCGACAAAAATAAATTTTTACAAATAATATTTTAATCATCTCATTTACATTGCAATCAAAATATAAAAAACATAATTACATAGTTTATTGCTGAAAGATTCATCACATCAGAATTGGCGATGACCTGTTTAGGATGAACACACGTCAGGGATCAGTAAAGAAGCAACAGGAACGGGTCCCCAGCAATGTTCCCCACATAATTATGCAATTGCCATCTGTATGGTGCCATTTTTGATGCTACAATTAGGACTTGCCCCAATAGCCTTTGTTAGGCTTCGAATATTCAAAGAATTTCAATATCTTGAATTCTTGAAGCAAAATATCCATTAAAACCGAATGTTTTAACAACAAGCTGCAGATAGAACAGGACTCTGATATCATGCTTCCCCACAAAGTGCAGTGCAGTCAACAGACTTTGTTATTCATTCTAAATTACACTGGTTAGTCACGTGTGAAAGGCTCCACGGTTCAGATAACGTGGAGTAATTCTTCTCCTGTAATCAAGCATGGAGGCACATTTTATCTTTGTTGTTTTCCACCACATTTTAGCAGCAGATCTAGCCAATTATCATTTATAACATTACAGAGAGACTAAAACTCCTGGGTAATGCAAGGTAAAACATACCTAATGTTTGTAATACTAAACATGTTATGTTAAAAATTGAGATTTTTTTTTAAATTAATATAATAAATGAATAAGAACAACTCAGGCCTATCTGAGAATAAAGCTAGACACGAAGACGATTTTTATCCTTATCGTAATAAATTGTGGGCACAATATGATTATCTTACCAGATCGTGATATTGTCACTACATCAGCATTATCAAACGTCATGTTTTACCTCAGAGACCATCATTAATCTCGCTTAATCTAAAACGTATTGTACTGTGGGGTAAGAAACACTGAAAAAAATCACTTCTCCTCATAATCTGATCTAATTATATATAAAAGGCTCATTTCCCTCTTAACAGATGTTTGGAAAAAACATTTTGACAGATGTGTGGGTGGAGCCTAATTTTTTGATGAACAGCTGTGACTGACAGCCCTCAGTGCCACTGAAGCTGTACTAGCTTTCACAGTTTTGGGATTTTTACCCAAAAAAATGGAGTCATCTCAAAGTCCACTCACTAGCAAGCAATCCCAGAATGAACGACACTATACCACAACACTGGAAAGTGGGGAAAGTGAAGGGCAAAAATTAGCTTGCTAGCTCAGTTAGGCATGAACGTTTTCCCTGACAGACTGAGGGAACTCAGTTTCTTAAAGCTGTGGGTGGGAAAGTCCATATCAGCTTTGCGATTGGTCAGCAGACTGCGGGTGTTGGTGTTTACACAGAAAATACCATTTAGTGAACTTTGGAAAGGTATTAACATGAGATATGTATTGTGTGCCCACCTGAGCAAGATTAATGTAAAGAAAACATGAATTTATGTAACACTTAAAAGGTCTAAAGTAAATATCCTACACATCTGGAGCGTGTGCAACAATTCCATTTGATTGAATGTGGACAAACAGCCAAGCTGACAGAACTACAGCCAGACTACAGATCTAAACACTGTGCTTCTTTATAAATAGAGAAAATGACAAACAAATATCAATGCAGACAAACCCAAAAGAGATTTGATCTCACAACAAAGAAAGCAATATTGAAGGCTTCACAAACTCCAGTAAGTCCAAGCTGAGGAATGTTTACTACACTTGGTTTGAATGAAACACTGCAAGGTTGTTTTAAATTTTCAATATTTTCTTTCTGAAGCGCTGCAAGAGAAGACCAACAGTCTCCATATCTTTGGATCTGTGAGTGAACTGTTACAACTCTTCCTCTTCCCTGTCAAACACTTCCCTCAGACCGTTTCTTCTCCAGTGAAAGCAGCGTTGAAACACCCACCAACCATACTCTATTCAGCAGATACTGGGCCACAGTCTGGGCTGAGAGAACTGAGAAGAAAAAACATTGCCTCACCTCAGAGAGTGGGATTCTAGCGGAATATTGTTCCTCATCATCTTCGTCCTGGTTCCTCCAGCTCGACGCCATCGTTTCACTTCACGTCTCCCACCGTAGCCGACATCTAGGTGAACGTCCCGTTAATCCAGACAGTTAGATTATGGCATGAAGATCCACTTGTTTAGGTGGAAAAACCTGGGAGACAAAAGGAGTGCTCAAGCTTTATTAAAAGTCAACCAATAATATATACCAAAATAAAAGTGCAAATATTTTACACGATGTAGTCTTGAACCCAAGCTTAACGGCCATGCAGATTTACCCACGAATAACCAGGAAAGGAAACACCAACGAAAATTGCTTATTAAAGCGAAATCCCCATAGTGTGTTCCAAAGTGCCACATGGCTTAACGTGGGGGGAATCCCTGCTGGTTTTAGGGGGTGGGGGTTGCCAGCAAAACTCCAATTGCCACCATAAAGAGACCATATGTACAAAGTGCATAATATTAAGCCTAAAAACATTAAAGTGCAATCAGACAGTGAGAGCAAACAATAGTGGGACTATAGAGAAATGGTGAGATATGTAAAAAGAGTAGATGTTCCATGGGGCTGTGTGTACTGTGATTCAATCAAAACAACTTAGGGATAAAATGTTCTTCTTCAGAGCCACCCTGCTATTCCTAAAACACCCAAACTGCAATACACTGATCAACAGACCTGCACCTCGGTACATACACAGGCACTGGCTCTTACTGCAGAAAAACCACCTCGTCCACACACACTAACACGCACCCCTTTCCTTTCATGCTATTTCAATGGCCATTTATGAATGTCTTATTTTAATGTGTATACATAATTTTTGCTTTACTTCACTGACCTGTTTCATGTCGTTTATTTTGTTTTTAGTTGTTATGTGGAAACTTATTTCATATAATTGATAAAATAGAATAAAGGCCTCGTTAAAAATAATAAAGTACCATTTAACATAGATAAAAAAAAGACTACTGATGGCGATAAAGTCGTGTTTTGTTTATTTCTGGCAGTTTTATCTCCTGTTTTCGAGCCCAAATCCAGCTCGCGCACACGGTAGGCTAAAGCTGTTAGCTTCCCAGCCTCGGAAAAACTTTCCAAGACTGCCTGTAAACGTTAACTCTTTAGTTTGCAACAGAAAAGACGCACTCGAAAGTGACTTCTCAGGTGTATAAAGGCAACAATGGTGCCACTTCATGGCCCCCGTCAATGAACTCGCACTTAAAATGTGCAATAAGGAGCCTACTAGCCGTTAGCTTAGCGTAAGAGCTAACCGCTATTGTGCTGCGAGGGAGGGAGCTGCGGTTTTACCTGTTGGCAGCGGAGCGGCGGAGGGAACGTCGCGAAACGCCCATTGAGAATCAAATAAACATCCTCAGCTCCGCGGAAAGGGAAAGAGAAGTCCATCTTCCGAGCAGTAGTGCCATGTCTTTGTTTTACTGCGTTTTAGACACTTTAACACAGACAAACAAAACAAACACGGGGGTTTGAAAGTTTCCAGCGCGACCGCAGAACTCGCTCTCGGAATCGAATCACACGCTCGCGCGGAACAATGTTGGAATTGTGCGGCCGATGTCCGAGTCCGAGTGAATCGGTTCATCTGTAAAAACTCGTTCCGGTCAAACCGATTCAGGGTAGAATAATTGAATCGATGTCTTGTTGCGTCTGTTCGTATGTGTAATCTTGAAATTGTAATAATGAAAACCCAGGTTTGGCCCATTATTTTTATTGGGAAGAAAAATAATGAAGAACCAAAAGTGAGGGTCTGACCAATAGAAGTTTTTTTACCCCAGTTGTGAAACCCTGTCTTGTGTGTGTGTGTGTGTGTGTGTGTGTGTGTGTGTGTGTGTGTGTGTGTGTGTGTGTGTGTGTGTAAAAACAATAGCGTGTAATTATCAAAAACATTTGATTCTTTGCTTTTGTTTCTGTCGTATGTTTAGATTAAAGATTCAAGATTCAAGAGGTTTTCATTGTCAGTACAGCCGTATACACAGTACACAGTGTATTGAAATAGCGTTTCACGCAGCCCCCACCCTGGTGCATTTGTAAAGAAAAAGAGAAAATCTAAACTACAAAAACTAAATATAATAAATATACATATACTTTAAAACAAAAGGGAGATATAAAGAAATGAATTATATACATACACTGAACAGAAAGACAAAAGACATTTGGCATTTTAAAGTGGCAGTGCAAATGAGTGCAAAAAAGAGAAAATATTTTGTGCAAGTGATGAGTGCAAAAAAAATATTTTCAGTTGGTCCATGGGTTATTGCACAAGACAGAGACAGGACAGACATGTGAGGGTTGGTCTGCAGCAAATGGAGCTGCACAACAGCGTTTAGGTCTAATCTAAAATCTAAATCTAATTTTAAAATAAAAATATAAATAATAACAATAATTTTTGTTATTATCATTATTATTATCATTATTGTTGTTATTGTTGCCGTTGTATAAGTTATAATTATTATTGTTTTATATGTATTATTATTATTGTTGTTGTTGTTGTTGTTGTTATTATTATTATTATTATTATTATTATTACATCAGTCGACTTAGTTAGGTGTGGCCAAGCCGTTTTCGGTTGGAATTTATGGTCAAATCAGTTCATGTTTGCTTCTTTAAATGACAGACACGAGATTCACTTGTTGAACTGAACACTGAATCCTTTAATCGGATCTTCTAGTCATTCTGACAGTTCGAAGAATCGGTTCAGTGAAATGAGTCAAACTTCCCTTCACTACAAACGTGCTCAATGGAGAGAAGGGGCGGGCATTCGGAACCCCTGGATTAGCCACGCCCCTCCACTTGCATCCAATTAGATTGCACTCTATGCTTGCGGTTTGAATTTTGAACCAATCAGCAAGTTTTTAAGAAATGTTTTTGTCTTTAAGCGAGCTGTATTTTTTCCTGCTTGTTTTAATAGCGTAATACAAATATGGGTACTTATCATTCAGTCTTCATAAGCTAACATCATTATTATTAGTAGTATTTGTTTGTATATATTTTTATTATGTCGTTTGTCATAAAAATGCACTTAATAAATAAATAACAAAGTCCAGTCATGTGTATAAAAAGAAGTTTTTAATGTTATTTAAAATTAATTTAAAATATTACACTGGAAATACATGTAATAAAATAGGTCATTTGTAAATAAACAGATTACAAAAATCATAATTATTTAATTAATGTATTTTACTATTATAATTTGTATTATATTGATAAAGAATCAACCAGAGTTCACCATAAACTTGATGAGAAAAATAACTTTTTATCACAACACAAAATTGTATGTTGTTTATGATGCTCATGTTATTACATTTTAAAACTGAAAATATTGTGTGTGTGTGTGTGTGTGTGTGTGTGTGAGTGTGTTTGTGTTTAGGCCTCTAATCACATCAGTAGCAGTACTATGGCAGGTCAAAGGTCCTAAACACTCTTTCTCTGTGCGAAGTCTCTGACTCTTAATTTGCTCATTTAGCAGAAGAGGGTTCTCTGTACAACCACAGAAAGAACTTGTTATAGCAGCAGAACAATGTCTCTCTCTCTCTCTCTCTCTCTCTCTCTCTCTCTCTCCACATACACATATAATATGTATATATAGTTAGCTTGGCCCTTTTGGTTCTGGCTTTAAATTTGGCGACATGTTGGGTTGGTGAACTCTCATAATTGGGGTAAATACATGTAAGAAAATCTGTTCTGTAGCCTTTCATGGCGAGAGGCAGGGTTGGCGAGATAATGGAGGGTGAGCTAACAGGGTTTGACTGTATTATCTCAGTCTCTTTCTCCCTCTCCATTCTCTCTATAAGTCTCTCTCCCTCTCTCACTCCCACTCTAAATGTCTCTCACACTACACATATGGAAAATATATGTCTCAGTCTCTATCTATCTATCTATCTATCTATCTATCTATCTATCTATCTATCTATCTATCTATCTATCTATCTATCTATC
>JBBIGC010024846.1:0-12491 GCA_037576955.1 Lepidarchus adonis
GATTGTGTGTGTGTGTTTGTGTGTGTGTGTGTGTGTGTGTGTGTGACCTTACTGAAGGACACAGATATACTGATAGATAATGAGTCTTGCACTGATCTGCATGTGTGTTAGGTTCGTCCTGGTTTGATCTGGTTTAGAAAATGATGAGTTTTTAATCACGATTTCAGCACAGACGGACTGACATGATGATCAGACACAGCAAGTCCATGTCTGATCACAGCCTGGTGCACAATGGCAAAGGAGCAACTAGAAAGAGATATAAAAGGGTGGGGGGAGAAAGACAAGACAGAAAGAAAGAAAATAGAGAAGAGAGAGAGAGTGGACGAAAGAAAAAAGGAAAATAGAGAGTGGAAGAAAATGACAGACAGAAATAAAAAAGAAAAAAAAGAAAAGAAAAGAAAGTATGAGAGAGAGACCGTAAGAGAGAGAGTGATAGGGAGAAGAGAGAGGGAGAGCGTAAGAGAGAGAGTGATGGGGAGAAAAGAGTGGGTGAGAGGGAGAGAGAGAGAAAGAGAGCAAGAGAAGGAGGAACGAGTGAGTGAAAGTGAGAGAGAGAGAGAAATAGACTAAGATAAATCACTCGTGCTGTCTTACCTTGGCCGGGCCTCAGGGTCCATCTGGAAAACAGAGAAAGAGAGAGAGACGAGATTGAACACAACACAGCCAATAAAGCTGAGATAGAGCAGATAATGGAAGCCCAGATGAAAAGGTGCTTTCGGATTCAGTCCACAGCGCCGGTTCTATCATAAAACTCCTATAAATCACCTCCCACCATTATCACCGCACACATGCGAGACGCACCAGCTCGCTCACCGCACAGGAGCGGGCTTAAACCGTAAGTACCCTAAGCGGACTTCTCCACCGGCCCACGATGGAGACGCCATTTCTGTTCAGACTCATTACACTGACCACCGGAGGCTGGAGCTGCGGCCCTCAGGCTAAACTGCACCTGTCTCCCAAATCTCAGTATAGCCACTGTCCATTCAGAGAAAGAGAGAGAGAGAGAGAGAAAGGGCAAAGGAATGTATAAGAGCAACAAAGAGAGAGAGAGTGGGAGCGATAGAGAGTGGGAAAATAGATGAGTGAACGAAAACAAAAAATAAGAATATGAGAGGGAGAAAAGAGAAAGGGAGGAAGAAAATGAGAAAAAGAGGGGGCATTGTCTGAGGAGAGAAAGTATAACAGGGAGACAGAAAAAAGTAGAGAGAAAAAAAGAGAGAGAGAGAGAGAGGAGAATGAGCGAGAGAGAGATAGAGAGAGAGAAAGATGAAGAGACAGAAAGCTGGAGTGAAAGAAAAAGTTCTGCAGCTTTAATTAGAAGAGAGGGCAGTGTAATGAAAAGAAGATAAGACTGAAGGGTCCGTCTCTGCAATAGCGCCCGTGCGCCCGACCGGACGCCGTTTTCATTATGGAGCTGAATGAGGGAGAGGAGAGCACTCTGGGCTAAAGAAGCCGATATGGTTTGAAACAGCAGTGTAATTGGAGAGGCGATGTAGGGGTGAGAGCGAGGTGACAGCGGCTGTGTGCAGATGGGCTTCACACACACAGACATGGAGTATCTCATTAAGAGATGCACCAATGTGGGAATAATGGGACCGAGCCAGAACCCAGTGTTTCTCATGTTCGTATCTGCGAGAGCAGATAGACATTTGTAGAATTCACACTGATCTGATAACCCTGCATAAGCAGTACAGACAAACTGAATATATTTCCTTATATAGCAGCTCAACTGTGCATTTTAGTTGTATACATTAACTGCGTGTGTGTTAATATGTATATTAACTGTATATATTAACAGTATATATTAGCACAACTGTATATATTAACTGTATATATTAGCTCAAATGTACTGTATATTAGTTGTATATATTAGCTTAACTGTATATATTCACACAACTGTAAATACTAACTGTATATATCAGCTTAATTGTATATACAGTTGTGCCATTAATTTTACATACCCTGACAGGATTTAGGTTTTCTTAACCATTATGTTTTTGGATTCTAAGTCATGGGGAAAGCAAAAGAATTGTCAAAGGATCTGTGGAAAAAAAGGTAGTTGAGCTCTATAAAACAGGAAAGGGATCAAAGAAAATATCAAAGGAATTGAAAATGACAACTAGCAGTGTTCAAACTCTAAGTGGAAAATTATGGGTTCTGTTGAAATCACACCACAGGCAGTTAAACCAACTAAAATTTCAGTCACAACTGCCAGGAAAAAAGTTTGGGATGCAAAGAAAAACCCACAAATAACTTTAAAAATGTGGTGTCAGGATGCACAATAAGGAGGCACTTGAAAAAAGATGGGCTGCATGGTTGAGTTTCCAGAAGAAAACCATTATTACACAAATGTCACAAAGTATTAAATTTACAATATGTGAAACAGCACAGAGACAAACCTCAAACCTTCTTCATCCCTACAAAATCATTTGTAGTGATTAGACTAAAATGGAACTTTTTGACCACAACCATAAACGCTACATTTGGAGAGGAGTCAACAAGGCCAATGATAAAAAGATACACCATTCCTACTGTGAAACACGGTGGTGGATCGTCGATATTTTGGGGATATGTGAGCTACAAAGGCTCAGGAAATTTGGTCAGAATTGATGGCGAGGTGAATGCAGGAAGTTACCAAAAAATACTGGAGGAAAATTTGCCATCATCAGCCCAGAAGCTGCACCTGGGACGTATTTGGACATTCCAACATGACAATGATCCAAAACACAAGGCCAAGTCGACCTGCCATTGGCTACAACAAAATAAAGTGAAGGTTCTGGAGTGGCCATCTCAGTCTACTGACCTCAATATCATTGAGACACTCTGAGGAGAACTCAAATGTTCAGTTCATGCAAGACAGTCCAAAAATTTACTGGAACTGGATGCTTTTTGCAGCAAGAATATGCAGCTTTACCACCAAGTAAAGAGCCACACCCACAACTACCACAAAAGACTTCAAGCTGTCATTGATGTTAAAGGGGGCAATTCACAGCATTAAGAACTGGGGTATGTAAACTTTTGATCAGGGTCATTTGGGTAGTTTGTGTTAATGAGTTGATTGATAATAAATGGCTTCAGCGAAACACTAACCATAAGTAAAAGGTTTCAAAAGGTTTAAAAGGAATAATTCATATTCTCTGAAAATTGGTTAAGAATTCAAATTCTGTCAGTTTATGAGCACAACTATATTAGTTCGTATAGTTAGTTATATTAATATAATATTAACTGTACTTATAATTGCTTAGCTAGATAGATAGATAGATAGATAGATAGATAGATAGATAGATAGATATAAGCTCAAATGTATATACAGTATTACTTGTATATAATAACAGTATATATTAGCTCAACTGTGTATATTAGTTGGATATATTAACTTTTTATACTATATTTTAGCTCAACTGGTTATTCAGCCTACTGGTTGGCCATGAAAATGTAACCTGCAACCCTTTAGTCACAAAGCCACTTCTCTAACCATTAAGCCAGGGTCGTCTGATTTATTCAATCCAACTGAGCGTGCCTTGCATATGATGAAGAAGAAACTTCAGGGACAAGGCCTTGGAAAAAGCAGGAGTTGAAGATGGCTGCAGTAGAGGTTTGAGAATATACTTAACACCTAGCGATGTATTTGGATCACAGACTTTATTTTGTCATTATGAACACACCCCATGACCACAACAAACCTCTGCATTTAACATTCAGATACAGGGAGCAGGGTACCAAGACTGTGTGGGGATTTGTTTCAGTAAATATTGTTTTACATGACATTTGTCCAATGCCGATTAAAGCAATTTTTGATACTGATATGACTCTGATATCATCTGACATCATCTCATCTAATCCTTCACTTGCCCCATTGAACTTTCATCTCCACTGTGGGCGCAAGAAAGAACCAGCCAGTGAGCGACACTCATACTCCTGATGGTGACAGTTTGAGAGAAGCTGTGGTTAGCTCTGCATGAGGATGGGCAAATGACTGTGCACGTTTATGGGTGAGATAAGACGGTGAGAGTAATTTACTTTAAGAAACAGTTTAGCTAAAAAAAATCTCAATTGACCGGTTGCACAGTTATGATTGACATGCTTCTCAGTGGAACACTATCATCGACACTAAATGCTCCCTACTCTGCCGAGCGAAGGGAGAACTCACAGAAACCTGCAGTTAGAGTGAAGGTGGCAGTAAATTAGTCAGAATAATTGGACCGAAAGATGTGAGTAGGTGTTAGTGAGCTACACTGATCATCTGGGGGGTGGGGGTGGTTTATTTTTGAAGCTGAAGGCAAAACTACTGTATTATGGTAAGGAAAAGTTCATCTGGTTTGCTGTATTTGCAAAAAAACAAAAAAAAAGTCACTCATATGTTAAATGCTTCATGAAATTACAGTACAGTTAGCTGGCTAGTTGTTTGCTAAGATAAATATTAATAACTCGTTCACCTGATTTTCTTTGTACGGTTTCATTCAAGTTTCCTAAAAGAAGTGTTTTTTAACTTTAACTTGTATCATTTTTACTTTATTTAAAATAGGTTGAGTTTTTATAAATGAGAATTTCATAAAGTCAAACTGCATAAGCAAGTCTATTTTCTGTTATAATTTGACATACATATGTGATGATTCAGACATTTCTTGTTAGCTACATTAGCCTCAAATTGCCGATATAAAACATCAGAATTAAGCTTCAGACACCACACGCTCCTATAAGTGTGTGCTCTCTCCAGAGGCGTAAATACAAATTATCCAACAATTTGCCCAGTGTACATAGGCGCTGGCCCAACGGAGAGTGTATAACACTGGGTATTTCTATTCAGAAAATGTAGATTTTTCAAGATGGATTTCGGCTTTGAGGTCACCGCTGGGCCCAATTTGACAGTAAACACAGAGCTAGACGCCAGCTCTGCTTCTCTACCGCCGCTCTATTGATTTACTGACAGATGTGCAGATTACACTGCAAACTAAAGGCAAGTGTGTGGGGCTGACTCGGCAGCATCGCCATTACCCCGGCCTTCTCCTGCATCTATCAAGCTAAACACCACATTAGCTTTACATTTTTCATGTGTTCTGTTTGTTAACTTTGCCAATTTAGGAAAAGACTGTAGTCAAACTGTTTTAAAATACTTAGTATACTCACTGCCCTGGTGATTATGTGTATATGAGTATGTGTGTAATATTCTGTTCAGCCATGTAGAATTGCATGTCTCTCGTTTGTGCAGTCCCACATTTGATACTGTGTGTTCAGTCCTGTCTGAACCATGGCTGTGCAGATATTTGAGTCAAGTGTGTGGGACTTTATCCCAAAACAGCAGACAAATGGTCATTGAGCTCTAATTCACCAAGAGACTACATACACTGGCATGTGCGGGTGTGTGTAGGAGGTTTTGTGTGTGTTGTTGTATGTGTGTTTCCCAGACTAAAGTGATGCTTTAGGGCCTTGAAAGCCGTTCTTTCTGAGACTGGGTTAATTACCACTGTAATTGAAAGCTGATTGGCTCTTGGTTTGGACCCTGAGAGGAACACACATCATCACTTAGCATGTCTCACACTGAGACACACACACACACACTTAGTTCAGCTCCCACTGATACCACATTTTCTCCCTCTGTGTTGTGACAAATGGGCTGAGGGGATCTTTTAATTTGGTCCTGTAAACAATAAAAGCCTTCTCTGTGTGTGTGTGTGTGTGTGTGTGTGTGTGTGTGTGTGTGTGTGAGAGAGAGAGAGATAGAGAGAGAGAGAGAAAGAGAGAGGAGCATGTATGTTTGTATACTGTGCTATGAAAAAGTATTTACCCTTCTTCAGTATTTAGTATTTTTTTTTAAATATTTGTCACACACGTATTTCAGATGATCAAATAAATTTTAATACTAAACAAAGATGAACCCAGTAAATACAAAGTAAAATTTTAATGATGATTTAATTTATTACCTGGCAAATACTTTTTCACACCCCTGTGTGTAAAAAAGACTGGTAAAGTAGTATCTACATCGGTGTGTGTGTGGGTGTGTGTGTGTGGGTGGGTCTGCGTGGGTGGGAGTGGGGAGTGTGTATAACCTTGAATATGAGCAGCGTTTATAGCTGTAGGTTTATGAGAGCAGAGGCACTGGCAAATATCCAAAGGACCAATAACATGCCTACACCACTGCCCTTCACATAGACTGTATGTGCATGTGAGTGTGCGGTACATTCTTCTGGTAAACCCTCCTGCACCATCCTTCATAGCTATGTGTGTGTCCTAGATGCCTACATCAGTGCCCTTCATAATCCTCCCTAGACTCGCTGAAGTCTCTCTTTATCTCTCTCTTACCCTCTCCCTCCCTCCCTGTCTCTGTACACCCCTCTGACCCTGAAAGAATCCACAGTCCATGTTAATATCCTCATACATCTTCAAAACATCTCCAGCTCTCCAACCCGAATGAAACCTTATCCTCCGGAATGCTGGCTTGGAACATCACACGAGTTCAGTGAAAACATTTCGGAAACCTTTTCCATTTAAAAATGCAGTGACTCAAGGTAAGTTTCATTAGTGACAAGAAGGAAATATATTATAATATGTATTTAATATCATTTATATTATATTAAAAATAATTCAACATCACAATAATAAAGGCTACAATCTTCATGTTAAATATACAACAGTCAGTTAAATTACTTGAACCTTAAAGAGCTGATCAGAGGGGAATAAAGAGACTAACTACACATTTCTTCTTTACTTTAACTGCAGCTAAACAAGACGTGAAGAAGTAACGGTAAACGTGTCTATTTGCAAACACACGCCATCAGACAAAGTGCACCACAATGAAATGTGACCTTTAACCTATCCACACATGAAGCAGCAGGCCAGGCAGCGATCAACAGCACTCAAGGAGCAGTGCAGCAGGATGGTACATTGATCAAGGGTTCCTCAGTTGTGCCTGGGCTGGGACTTGGTCACCAAAAGATGGCTGCCTTCTGTACTAGAGATATGAGGCTTGCACAAACCACTTTCTCCAAACCACTTATCTATTTCAGGTCTTGGGGAAGCTAGAGCCAATCGCAGTTGACTATGGGCTCAAGGCAGGGTTCACTCTTGTGGCTACTCTAACAAGAGGTGAGCACCTAGTCAAAATGACCCCAAGAGCACAACAACATTTTCAAAAATGAGGTAAAGGAAAAACCCTGAGAGACAGCTAAAGAGTTGGATCATTGAAACTGGTTAACCACTGTGTCTATGAGTCTACAACACATAAAACATTGAACAAGCAGGGTGTCTATGGAAGGACACCACAAAGGAAGCTGCTGCTTACTAAAAACTTTGCTGCACGGCTGAACTCCACGGTACTGACAAACTTTTGCGGACTGATGAAAGATTGAACTATTTGGGAAGAACACCCAGCACTACATCTGGCGTAGAAAGAGCACTGCATATCATCATCAAGTCATGAATCATCCCAACCATAAAGTATGGTGGAGAAAACATGATTTGGGCCAGTTTTGCTGCATCAGGGCCTTATCAGCATCCAATCACTGAGATGAAGCTGAATTCCTAAATGCAGCAAAAACCTCTTCAGGATAATGTGGGAATGTCTGTACATCAGCTGAAACTCTGTAGACGTTGGGTGATGCCAAGTCATAGCCCAGACCTCAACCCAACAGAGATGCAACCAGTTATTAATTCTCAATAATGACATAAATAGATCACATTTTAAAATGATTATTTTAGGCACATTACATTAGTCAATACCCTTGATTTAAAATTTGCAGAAAGCTATGACATTCCAAAAGGGTCACATACTTTTTCTTGACTGTATGTCTATTTATACAGTGTGTGTTTTGGGAAACTATAACTCAGCTGCTCACCTGAGCTCTGGGATCCAGAGGGATGCGAGGCAGCGGTGGCTGGGCAGCCAATAGCGGAGCCAGAGCAGCCGGGCCAACACCATTGCGCTCAGCCTGGTCCAACTCGCCCAGCTGCTGGGTGATGGAGTCCATCTCCACCTGCAGACGCTCAGTGTGGACGCTGATTTCTGCGATCTTCTCAGCTGCCTGTGCGGTCAGAAAAGCCTCCTTCAGGTCCACCAGGTGCAACACACGCCACTCCTCCAGCCGAACCATCCTGTGAAGCTCATCAAATTGCTGGTTCACGTAGCGCTCCAGCTCCTCAGGACTCATCTGGACCAGGAGAGAGGGGAAATGGATAAGCACTGTGGAGCAGTAAAAGGGTCACTGAGGGGGAAATAGAGAGTTCAGCAAGGCAAGAAGGAAGAAAAAGATTTTAATAATAATTAGCAAAACCTTACTTAATAATACATTAAATTATTCTCCAAACCACTTTCTCTGGTCATAGGGAAGCTGGAGCCAAGTTGATTAAGACAGGGTTCACCCTGAACTGGAGACCAACCCATCACAGGGCAACATGGAGACAGACAATCATACACAGACACATTCACACCTACTGGCAATTTTGAGCAGCCACTCAATCACAAGCCTCTGGACAGTCTGAAGCCAATGCAAACATGGGGAGAGCTTGTACACTCCACACAGAAAAGCACCTGTGGCTGGGAATTGAACCCAGGACCTTCTTGCTGTGAGGCAAAGTTCTGCCCTTACCAAGGACACATTATAAAATAAACAGAATTGAACTGAAACTGACTAAATCAAGATAAATTATCCCTTATAGTCAGTTCATTACAGTGCATGTCTAATAAAAATGCAGGAAAATAATAACATTTTTATAAAAGTGTGAGAGGAAACATTTTGCACAGGCACACAGACATGCCAAATGTAGCATGAAGATCTAATTTTGGGCCACTGAATAAAAAGGCAAAATCTAAATATGGAGCACAAGCACAGGTGGAAGAGCCCCAAGATTAATTTATGCCAAAAGTGTGAGGGAAGCAGGCAATAAAGAGCAGAGGACATGATAGAGAGGCTTGCAGTAGGGGATGCTGAAATTAGGCCAGAGCCTGAGGTCTTAAACATGTCCTCTTTCCAAAAGTCCTCCAAGTCCTTTGCAATGTTTTTCTAACAAGCAAAGTGAGGTTCCTTACAGCCCATTTGAGAACACAGGCCTTGGCTGAGAGCACCACCACCCCGCACCATCTGTTCGGCTTCCGGACAACTGAAGTGCTTACAGAACTGCCTTTTAATCAAACTTGCTGGGCAGAACTCAGGCAATCTACAAATGCCACCATGCCAGCAGCATTTCTTTACAATTAATTGTCATTTCTGCTAACCATTTTATTATTTACATTGTCCTACATGCAACAGTCTCAAAAAGTTTTTGTTTTTGATAGAAAGTGACTGACATTAGGAACACGCCCAATCCACAAAGCGCATTTACCCCATCCACATGTGGAGCAGGGGCAGCTATCAGAAGCACCCAGGGAGCAGTGTAGTGGGACAGTACCTTGCTCAAGAGTACCTCAGTGGTACCTGGGCTGGGACTTGAACCTATGACCCTCACATGGACAGGTTCAGAATCAGAATTAGAAAACTTTATTGTCCCCGAGGAAATTGCTTATGCAGCGACTGCAACATAGAGACAGTGACAAAAAATAAACATACATCTTATACTAATAAAAAACGAAGGTAAATAAAATACAAAGGTAATAAATATAAAAAGTACTAAAGATACAAGGTAAAAGTTTACAAAAGTAACAAAAAACTACAAATGTAAAACTGTGGTTTTTAAATTAAAGAAAAGATGAGATAAATAGCATAAGTTATGGTAGAAAAGCAGTGAATTGCAGTGAGTGCACACATACTGTATATTGCACTTTGAGGTTGGTGAGGTGCAGCATGTAATAATGTAATATTGTAATGTTCTGATGCTGTAATGCTCTGTGTTATGAGAGTTATTGTGTAGATAGGTGACAACGGAAGGAGTTAAAAAGTCTGATGGCTGTGGGGAGGAAGGATTTTTTGTGGCGTTCAGTGGTGCATTTCAGACTTGTCAGTCTATTACTGAATAGGTTCCTAACCTCTAGGCCAGGGCTGTCAAAGTTAAATACACAGTGGGCCAAAATTTAAACCTTGAACAAAGTCGTGGCCAACAATGATATTTATTGAAAAAACCTTTATGCAGATATAACAATTAACATTTTCTATACATCAAAACAGGTTTTGCTTAAATATAGAATATGGAACAAGCTAAGCTTAATACTATGCAATATATAACTTAATATTGCACACATGCAAAATCAAAATTTATTCCAAATCTATTCCCATTCCCACTATTCTTTTATTATTTTTTTTATCCAAAACCGTTTCAGACCTTGCAAATATTGGCATTTGCCCAATTATTGCTTTTTAAGGTGAGGAGTATTCAAACAGTGTTACTGACTAAGTGTGTATTCAATTAGTTTATGATGTAGCCTCACAGCAAGAAGGTCCTGGGTTCGATCCCCAGGTGCTTATTTGTGTGGAGTGTTCAAAGCCTCCACGTGTTTGTGTAGGTTTCCTCTAGGTGCCCTGGCTTCCTCCCATTGCCCAGTGGTACTTTAAGTTTCCCATAGGTGTGAGAGTGTATTACAAACAGTTTGTAAAATGAATTAATGTATTGATTTATAATAGCTGTAAACTGAACGTTGAATCTTCTGATACACTTTAATATACTGTATGGATAAACAAGATTCTGATTCTTCAGACCACCCTGGCCATGGTGACGACAACCATGTGTAAAAGGAAGGGATGTCCCGTGGGGAAAGACTCTGAGGAAATATGCACAAATTGAGGAGAATTGTTGAGGAAATGAGCATGAGAGGAAGAAAAAGGACTGCTCTGATTTCAAACACAAACCCTAGCATGACCCTTACTTATCAACATCCTTTATTTCTGTAACTTGAACTTTAATTCTATATATTTATGTTTTTTTTCTACTTTTATTATTAATATACTTCTACTATTAAATGTTAAGGTCCGATTGTGCTTGATTAATCTTTGTAAAACACATTGAATGAGCTCTGTGTATAATATATAAATAAACTCGCCTTGCTCTACCTACCCCAGACTTACATGGTGGAACCACCAAGTAACCTGTGCAATAGTTGGTGTGAAAGTGCATACATCTGCAATGGAAATTTTGACCTGGATTGGAATCTATCAGGAAAAAAACACATTAGAGCAAGACTACAGTTTACCAAAGAACAGACTGGTAAAGACCAGGCCTTTTAGAGTAATGTATAGATAGAGTTGTATGGCCACAGTAACAGCCCAAACTTATGGAGTAGATCAATGACCTTTGTTTAGAAGAAAAATCCACACGAAATGTGAAGCACAGTGGTGAAAATCTAAAAGATTCACATACAATTATTCAAAATTCAAAATGGAGGTAATTACTTTCTGAAGCCATGGATGAACAAAAAATGTACATTATTTTTGTTGAAAGTTCATATCAAAGTTCATAAAAGAGGCCCAAGGAACGTTTAAAGACCATGAAGACTGGTCTCTCCATACAAGAGGCGTCTAGAAGCTGTAATCACCAACAAAGGCTTTTCTACAAAGTATTAAATAAAGTGTGTTCAATACTTATTCCCTGTGTCATTTTACTTTATTTATTATGACTCAACTTGTATACTTAAAATGTTCTGATTTCTTTGTATGAATTCAATAATTTGGCTTGATGGCAACATAAGGTGCACATTTTGTGTCAATAGCCCACTTAGAAATTCCCTTACTGATAAAAATGCTGATGTGTCAAATACTTATTCTCCCCGCTGTATATCACCTTTATCTGTAGGCATTGTAGTAAAGAGGATTACATGTTGCTTGTTCTGAAAAAGATACAATTTGCTTCCTTTTTTTTAAAACTAAAAGTACTTTTCACATGCCTAGAAGTTTTCTCTCCCTCATCTGTCATTTATGAAGGGCAGCTGGAGAGCAGGTTGTCATTTGCCCTTCCCCTCTTTCTGTTGGCCCAAGTCTAAAATGAATGCAGAGCCATTAGCCTTGTCCAGCTTCACACAGGTCAAGCCAGCCCCCAGTACAGACCAGTAATCGAGGCTGCAGACCGACCCCTCCCCCTCAACAATTGGCCAGAAGCAAAGTGAGCCTCTGACCTCCAGCATTGGCCCTACATTGCTCCAGCACCAGATGGAAGCTTCAGGCACAAATCAAACCTTCCACTGAGGCCTCATTCCAGAGAGAGGGCAGCTCCAGGGCTGGAAGAATAGTTTGTGCTCTATTCCCGTGATCCAAGGTCAGTTCCACTCGCCCCAAGTATTAAACTTTGGTCTAACAAGACGGACCATAAAATCTGATTTCAGGTCAGTGTGATGAGATTATTTCTACCAGTACATGGGGAGTATCTGAGCTGAGGATTGTAGAGGCACTCATGCAGGGTAATCCTAATTGACTCCGGAGCAGGTACAAGGTTAATAAAGACTGTATTAAGAGCAAGAAGGGTGGGTGGAGGAGGCCAAGGAGAAGTGTGTGTGTGTGTGTGTGTGTGTGTGTATATACATATATGCATATAAGTTAAAGTGAAAGTGATTATTTGTCATTGTGAACACACCACAG
>JBBIGC010024883.1:0-12489 GCA_037576955.1 Lepidarchus adonis
ATAATAACTTAATATTGTTTGTATGGAAGGGTTATTTCAGCCTTTTTTTTTGAAAGTTGACTCTCCTCTTACTGTCAGCCTACAAGAGGCTCGGCCAAAATTGATCCACATGTTCTTACTATTTGGGTACCCTCTATTGACCAGACCCTTATTGTGAATGTGTGTAATGACTAAGAGTAGGATGAGAGTCCTGTTTTCACATGAACTGTTTCCTCTACAGGAAAGGGACAGTGGAACCACTTCCTCTGAATCTCCCACTAGTCGCCTTTGTGTGAGAGTGTGTTTTAGAGAAAAAGGAGTGCTTCCCTTAATCGCAGAATCCCTGTCACAATGGAATCTCTCTCTCTGTCTTGCTCTGTGTGTGTGGGTGTGTGGGATTGTGGGTGTGCGCGCACGGGCTCATAGGTTTGTTTGGGTTCATACTGCGTACTGTATAAGCATACAGCATATTTTGGATATTCTATTTGTTGTCAAAGGCCTAGATTGACACTGTATTTGTGATGGTCTTTCTGGGCTTTCATATTACACGTTACAAAATCTGTTGAACATTGATTTCCACCAGATTTAAGAGAATCCAGTACTAAAGCAGTTGTATTATGTTAATTTGAGTCTACTCTCATCCTTCGAAAGGTGTCCAATCATTACCAATGTGCCTACAGGCTCAAAATGAATAGGAATGCACTTGATTCAGCTAAACCATTGATTTCAGTCTTAGGGCAGTTTTCCTGTTTGCTAAAATAAAAACCTGCAACAACATGGGTTCTTTGGACAAAAGTATGTCAGGGCCGTGTGTGTGTACTAGCACATGTGCTCTTCAGCTTCTTTCTCATATGCATCACCCAGCTTCTCCTCAAAGAGACTGACAACAATGGGGTGACTGTAGCCTACAGGCTAGACAAGAACATATTCAACATCATATGGCTTCAAGCAACAACCAAACTGCATAGGTAGTCCTTGAGCTCCAGTTCTTTCTTGATGCAACAATGAGGGCATACAGCAGCTTGGGACTGACCATCAACAGCATTAAAACAGATATAATTGCCAATGGAGTGCCAACATCCCACCCACACCCCCCGTCTTCAGTCTGGTAAACAGTTGTTTCATCGTTCTGATACTTTAGGGGTTTTCTCTCTGATTATAACAGTCTGAGACTGCCAAGCTCAAATCAGTTTTATTCATGTAGTGCTTTTTATAACTGACATTGTTACACAGCAGGTTTACAAAGTCTAGGTCAGAGCCCATAATGAGCAAGCTAAATGCAATGGAGGCAAGGAAAAACTCCCTGAACTGGAGAAAGAAAGCTTGGGAGGAACCAAGACAAGCTGTCTGCATTACTGCGCTCCTCTATAGTTGTGAAGCCTGTGTAAAGTAAAGCTGGCACATCAAGATCCTGGAACACGTTCACATACACTGCATTCAGCCCATCTTGGGCTTTAATGTGACCGCATACAGAGATAACAGGCTGTAAAAGCATTGTGGCCATAATCACCCAGCATCCACAGTGATAGCTAGGACATGTCGTAAGTATAGTGCTAGATGACCAGTTATACCAAGGCCAACACTAGGGATGGGTACTGAAACCCAGTACTACATTTTATCTTTCGGAGTTTATCTAACCAGCTTTGTTACTGATTTAAGACGTTAATGTAGAGGGCTCTTTTGCGATGGCAGAAGAAGCGCTTTAAAGACCAAAGAGAAAAATCAAGCCTGGGGACCTGGAGCACATAGTTGTTGACCATAACACCTGGTGACAGCAGTGCACATGGGACTCAAGTACTGGAGGATGAAAGGACAGCTAAGAGACAAAAAAAGAATGTTTAGGAGGAGTTGCAGTTGCATTAGAGTTGGGTTCTGCATTAGAGTTGGGTGATAAAGCAAGAATGTTAATTATCGCAACATAACTTTTCTCGATCACATAACACATGGTTGATATAATGTTGAAAAAACTTGTTCCATCCATGTTTTGACAGACAACAAAAAATGCAATGATAATGATAACTTCAGAGGTGGCAACAACATACAAAAGTAGCAACAACAAGGCAGCACAGGTCGCAATTGATGTTTACCAATCTGATTTGAAGAAAGGTAAGCCTAATAATTTTTGCATTTCAGTGTTAGGAACTTACATGTAGATGGATGATTGACATCGCTGCTTAATGGAGCAGTGCAGAGACGTGTTCCAGCAGCAAAGAAAGGAGTTTTTTTTCCTTCTCACCAGAATATCATATGCTGCATTTAGACAAGATCAACTCTACAACCACTTTTATTTTACAACATGCAGAGAGTCCGCGTATTTTGGTGCATCAAGGACTACCATGATGGCTAGGCTAATTTTTAACCGATGTTTGTCTGGCAATTTGTTTGCTTCCGGTTTTGTAGTGGGAGCAATGCATTATGGACTGTGTAGTATGTGGAGCAGAGAACGGGTGGGTAGTGTGGAAAATGGGTGGAAAAAGCATTGTTTTTAGCTGAGAGTTGTAGCCTGTTAGCGAGATCGCACAGGTTAGCAGTGCATGTTAGAGCAGCTTGGAAATGGGAACGGAGAGCAGAAACTTTGCTCTGTGCTGAGAGAAAATAGAAATGAATAAATAAATTCACGGGTCCCAAAAGGGAACTATTTGCACTGGCTGGTTAAGAAGGGTATTTGAAGTTGGAGAGTTACCCTGAGTGACTCTGCCACTTAGCCACTCAGCCAAGATAGCGGGCCTCCAACCACGGTCAGGGGGCAGGCATGGGAAAGGGAACATAAGCAATGGTGCTTTACATGATTTGGGTTTTTTACTGACCTGTCACTGGTTTATCTTTGCTTTGCATTGCTTTTCAAAATGTTCATTGCTGCAGTAAACAGTGCTTTTAAATCCAACGAATCATTTGCAGATGTCATCTTTTTGTGCACTGAATTCTAATTCAAATGTGTTTTCATGCCCTTAGATAGGCCGCCCGATTTAAGCAAGCCGCACCCAATACCAGGTTTGCAAAATAAATGTATAAGTCGCAGCCTATTGTTGGGGAAATACAGTAGAATCAGAATCAGAAAAAAAACTTTATTATCCCGTACATCTGCCAGGTTAGGTTGATGTGTGGAGCAAATAGCTGATGTTTGGGCTACTTTAGATGCTAATGCTACTTCTGCTACATGCACCAGTTCATCAGGAATTGAAAAAAGAAAATAATGACAAAAATGTTAACAGTGTTACTATAGAGGACATGTCAATGGACATTGTTGAAAAAAAGGGTTCGAGGAAAGCAGTAGTGTGGAGATATGTCAAATGTTTACAGTCAGAAGCAGAGTAGCGCACACTGCAAACTATGTCTAAAGTCTGTTCCAACAAAGAAATAAATGTAATATGACTAATCTTTTTACCATCTGAAGCAGTGTCAACATTTAGGGCTATAAAATTTCCCTGGCTGTGAACATTTCCCTCAGATGGCACTTCATCTGCTTCTGAAAAGCAAGCATAGTGTGTTCTCCTGTTGAACTTGTAGCACCTTCTCTTCTGGCTGATCGTAATTCAGACTTTTTGATTTTGTATTGCCTATTTTATCTGGAACTGACCAAATAATTAAATTCTCCATTCTGTTTATGCTGTCCTGTAATTACATTTACTGCTTAGAATTAAGATTTTGCTTTTTATATTTATACTTATTTTATCTATCTAAAACATGTTCTACTGTACATCTGACTGAAAAGAAATAATTTACTTGTTAAGATTCAACCATGCAACATATGATTTTGCCATTTGTCAAGTGTTCTTAAACTTTTGATTAGGACTGTATGAATCTGACATTTTCTTTGTGTAGGTCTTTTTCGTCTTTTGAGCACACATACACTTTTAGTATAAGTTCTAGGCAAAGTTTATAAATGAGACCCCAGGGTCTTATAGCAACACTGTGCTGAATTAGTTAATAAAGACCTGATATTAAAAAAAGGTCTGATCTATTCAAGCACATAAATAAAAAATTATACTGGTTTGAAGGCAAAGGGTAGTATCACAAATAGGGTTGCAAAAATTTCCATGGGAATTGATGGGAATTATTGTGGTGCTAGATACTCTAAATATGATGCAGTTTTATGAAACCATAAAAATTGTATACATCAGTTGTAAAGTTTTCTAAAGATCATTCCATCTACTACCTACTTGTCTGCATTTCATTAGTTTTTTAAAGAGTTTAAAGAGAATTACAGGTACGCCATTAACTATGTGGAGGCATCTTAGACCAGGAGTTGTGTGTGAAGCCTGCACATGCAGCAGCATACATGATAGACCCAAAATATAAAATCCTGAGAATATTGAGGCTGAGGAAGAATCCTGAAAATATTTGGCAAAATGCAGAACATTCTAAAAACAGGCTTGAGAAGCTTCAGGGAAAATGCTTTTATTAGACATGCTGAATCAGGCTTTTTGGAGGAAAAGAGAGTTGTCATGATCTTGGTTGAAGACATTGGGGCAAACTCAAGTTTGATGCAAGAATATTTAATAAAGAAAAAGACAAAATAAATTGCACAACCATATGACAAACCACAATGTACAAAATGGGTAACACCTGAAAAGGGGCGGAGACACAAAACAGTAACAGCTGACACGGAACACATGATTAATCCAACCAATACACGTGACAAAACAGCAAAACCCTATAAGAAAATAACATACAAAAATGGCTACTAGCAGCCAGATCTCACAGTAGGTTCCCCCAAAATAAGCTTGTCTCGAACGACACCATATGAACATATAACATACACTTGACAGGCATTCACGGCAAACATGGGCATGAGAAGGGAAATTATCATGGGGACAAACATGATAATGGAGCATAAGTTAATTTGGGTATGGGCACTGTCAAAAACACAAAAGACTTCTTTCATTGTGGATAAACATTTGCTTGTGATGACTTTGCTTGTGCCTTAGGGGGTGCGGGTCTAGGCTCAGAGCGAAAGTCTTTTCCAGCTTCCTTGTTCTTGATAGCTGACCCACCTTGTCTCCAGTCCTCAGTCCCCTTATCGTAAATACTGCCCTCATAGCTTGCCAGGTAACCATCCAGGCTGTACTTGCTGCTCGCCAGGTGACCATCTGGATCTCGCCATTTGTCATTCTCCGGATCTCCTACTTCGCTCACCATGTTGTCTTCCGGATCGCACTCGCTGCTTGCCACTGTTGTGGACCTCACAACTTGCTCTTCCTCTCCTGCTGCTACTGCTAGCACAGCTTTCTCCGCCTTGCTCAGCAGTCTCTCAGTCTGTTCCGCTGCTGCTGCGGGTCTCTCAGTCTGTTCCGCTGCTGCTGCGGGTCTCTCAGTCTGTTCCGCTGCTGCTGCGGGTCTCTCGGACAGTTCCGCTGCTGCTGCTTGTCTCCCGGTCTGTTCCGCTGCTGCCACTTGTCTCTCGGTCTGTTTTGCTGCTGGTCTCTTGGCCTGTTCCGCTGCTGCCGTGGGTCTCTCTGCCTGTTCCGCTGCTGCAGGTCTTTCAACCTGTTTTGCTGCCGCTGGTCTCTCGGCCTGTTCTGCTGCTGCAGGTCTCTCGGCCTGTTCCTCTGCTGCCGCCTGTCTCTCAGTCTGTTCCGCTGCTGCCGCGGGTCTCTCGGCCTGTTCCTCTGCTGCCGCCTGTTTCTCAGTCTGTTCCGCTGCTGCCGCGGGTCTCTCGGCCTGTTCCTCTGCTGCCGCCTGTCTCTCAGTCTGTTCCGCTGCTGCCACTGGTCTCTCGATCTGTTCCGCTGCTGCTGGTCTCTCGATCTGTTCCGCTGCTGCTGCTGGTCTCTCGATCTGTTCCGCTGCTGCTGCTGGTCTCTCGATCTGTTCCGCTGCTGCTACTGGTCTCTCGATCTGTTCCGCTGCTGCTGCTGGTCTCTCGGTCTGTTCCGCTGCTGCTGCTGGTCTCTTAGCCTGTTAAGCTGCTACAGGAGGATCCTCGCCAGCCATCGTGCATTTCTTTCTTCATTGTCTCCTCTTGGCTGAGGAAGCCTCCTCCATGGGTCCTGCTCCGGACATCAACTCTGGCTCAGAGTCCTTTAGTGAGCCCCCAAATTTTCCCTCTCTTGGGGATTGTCCTCCAGGCCTTGCAAAATACCCTGTCCGGTTTACTACCATTACCTTTTCCTCCCCAGATAACACAGCCCCCCTTTCCAGCCACTGCAGGAGCTGCTGGCCTTGATTCCAATCTGCCCCTTCTTGAAGACAATTAATCACTCTAGTTAGGCTTATGCCATAAACATCCAGTTTGCTTGCTGCTGAAGTTTGATGAAAGAATATTTAATAAAGAAAAAGACAAAATAAGTAGCACAACCCCATGAAAAGTACAAAACAGGTACTTACAAGAACCTGTTATGGGGGCCTTTCTCCTGAAAAAGGAGAAAGGAGAAATATTTAGCAGGTTTTTCGATAGATATTGATTGATATAGTATAGTAGTCTTGGTAGTATATTAATTTTAATCGCCTCTACCCATGCATACATATTTAGGTAAGGAATTTTATTCCATCTGTTCAAGTCTTTTATTGCCTCTGTCTTAAGAGGTTCATCATTTAAATCAAATAGTCTGAATAGCTTTATGGGAAGTCGAATTCCCAGGTATGTTATATGTCTCTTATCCCAGGAGAATTGGTATTTAGCTCGGAGTTGTCACGGTTAGTTATAAAAAAAATTAAGAACCTGGGTCTTCTGATGATGAAGGTCAGGGAGCTGGAGGAGCCTCCGAAGGGAAGAGGCAGAGGAACAGGCACAGCTGGAGAGTCTGGTTGGGAGCTTCAAATGGTGGCAGCTGCGCTAGTGGTGTTAGTCTGGAAGTTAACTGAGCGCGCTGCCGCTACAGCCGGTGAGAGCAGCATTGGTGGCTGCAGGCTGGAGAGGTTCAGCGGCTAGAGAGCCCTGACGGTGAGCCTCAAGCCTGGCTGGCGGGAGGACAGCAGCGAGAGGCCAAGAGGGAAAAATGCTGTTCCAAACCCAGTTCCCGAGCAGCAGAAGCTCCCTGCATTCCAGAGAGGAGTCGTGGCAGAGCCAGTGCAGTCTTGGAGAAGCCAGCGTTGGAGACAGCACCCACTGCATGTCAGAGGAAGGGCACAGCGCAGACAGTGCCTCTTATGGTTCCGGAGAAAGACGCTGTGGTTTCAAGTCTCCCTGCATTTCCTGATTCTGCGAGTGCCAAGGGAGACTCGCTTTCTGATCCAGCAAGCATCAAATGCAACTTGCTTTCTGTTCCAGTGGGTGTCAAGGGTGGCTCAATTCTGTTTCTCGTGAGCATCAATAGTGGCTTGATTTCTGTTCCGGTGAGCGTCGTGGACCACTCACTCCCAGCTCCAGTGTCCGCGTGCCCACCAGCTCCAGTGTTTGCACACAAACCTGCGTTGGCTTCTGATCGTGCTCCGGCTCAGGCACCTGCACTAGTCCAAACTTCTGTGAATGCACACCTCTGCTTCTGTGTCGCTTTGGCTTGCTCATTGGGGTTCATACCCGGATTCTATAAACTCTGTAAAGCTGCTTTGTGACAACATCAGTAGTAAAAAGCGCTGTATAAATAAATTGACTTGACTTGACTGTGTGGACCCCCCATACCGTTCCTGTCTCGGTACGCGTTCCAGGGTCAGGTTGCACTGTTGGTGTGCCCCAGTACTGTCTAGGGGACAACGGTGGCATGCCCTTATTCAAACCCAGAGATTTTTTGTTTATATGTGCCTGTGTCTGTCAAGTTCCCTAGTAGTCTTAGCACCAGTGTTTTTGTCCCCGTGCCTTGTTCTATCGTGTTTAGTGTGTTGTTTCATGTTTTTTTTTGTTCTTTGTCCCATTCAGGGTTTCGTTTTATATTCATGCCTGGTTATGTGTCTTGGTCTTGTCATTTCGTCTTCTGGTCTTTTTAGTCTGTCTTTGCCTTGCCCATGTTCAGTCCTGCCTTAGTCCTTGTCCTTGCTATGTTCTGTTTTCTGTCTTGTTTTGCCATTTCCAGTCTAGGTCTTTTCCGTGCCTTGTCCTGTTCTGCCATGGTCTTGTATATGGGTCCTGTGCTATGTTACGGTGTGGTGTCTTGTGCTATTGTTTTTGTTACGCTTCCATGCTAATCCCAATATGGTATCTTTCACAGTCAATTAAAAAAATGTATTGTTTCAATGTACCTCTGTGTGGAACTTTCTCCTGTAACCACGGCCTTTCTCTCAGCAGATACAGTAGTGAGTCTTTGGTTACTGTGCTACTCGTTTCTAAGTCTGAGATCCTTCCCTCTGCCTCAGCAATGACTTGGTTTTTAGTGCTGAGTGTTGCCTTCACCTCTGTTTCAGCTTAAAACATTCTTCCTTGAGATTTTTTTTCAGCTCGTCCTTAAACTCTGAAATTGCCCAGTGAATTTTCTTTCTGAAATCCTGGATATTTTTGTTAATGGACACAATTCCGCGAAGGACAACATCCCCTGAGGCAGCAACTTCCCCTCACTTGCTTGCAGGGCGCCATTTTCCTCGTCTGCTGGGATCTCCATCTGTTCCTTGTGGGTCGTTTCTTGTTCAGTTGCTCTCTTTTTCAAGTTTTTGACTGCTCTCTGTGATCTATTTCCACTCATCTCTTGTTCCTCCACATTTTAGAGTACGTCCTTTTAGTTATGAAAGGGTTTAACAGCCGATTGTAGCAGAGTAAGCTGCTATGAGTCTGTGTCTGCCATTGCCTCACCTGGAAGCCCGGATTGTGATTTTTAAGGTCGTTAATGTGTACATATTCAGCGTTTTACCCATTTGTATGAAGCTGTTTTACTATAAAGGAGGTGGTGAGTGAATCAGCACAGGTAAAACACATACATACACAAACACATAGACACACACACACACACACACAGACACACACAGACACAGACACACACACATCTGTAATATTATACATTATGTCATGTCCACTCCCTGCTAACTGTGTTGTTATTTGGTCTGTGGTCTATGGGGGAGCTTCAACAGAAACATCTCAGTATCTCAAGAACTGCTCAATGAAATGAAATGCTGACATGGTGAATTCGGGTAGGTTTTTGTTTCCTTACGTTTTAGGGCTTCATTTATTTCCTATGCTTCAGGAAAGCTGCAAGTTAAGCAGGTCCTTCATTGCTGAAAATTGTCTATCAAATATAAATGTTTGTAAATATTTATTTATTTATTTGGTGACTTTGTAACAGAACTGCTTATATTACCAGTCAACACAGGAAAAATGGCATGTTCTAAAACTTTTGACTGGTAGTGTATATAACAATATAATATTTAACACCAATATTGAAATGATGCAGAATGTGAACATGATTCTCTGAAAGTCTAGAAACTAAAGTGGAAAAAATCGTTTTGAACTGACACGATTAAATGATTAGTGAATCAGTGAATCAACTATACTTTTCCCATGTTTATGTGCTGTTATATTACAGCACTTGTGCATCATACTTTATGGCAGGAGAGGGGAACTGTTCCACAAACCACATTCCAATCATGTTAGCATAACAAAGCCACGCGAGTAGGCTTGAGCCAGCGAGCAGGCTTGTGGGCGGGCAGAGTGGGACAGGATCACTGGTATCTAAACAGAGTAGCTCAATAGAGAGAGCGAGAGAGAGAGTGTAGGAGCTCTGGTGTGACAGCATAGCTTAAAACACAAACATTAGGGCATCCTGGGTAGCCAACCACTCGACAGTCAACAAACCAAAGTAAACTTTTAAAAAATAAAAATTTTAAATTATATATATAATCCCCTCGCTTTAGTGGGTAGTTATTCTCGTATTTTTTAAAGGACAGTCTGATTTTGGTTTCTTACTTGGTCCAGGTCCCCCACTCATTTTTACACCCTGTATGTAAATCAACTGCCAAATGCCACAGTGGAGATAGATGATTGGCTAACGCCCTTTTTTAAATGAAACAAGATCTACCCACACTATCTGTATTGCAATTTTCTGTGGCTGGCAGTTCACTTGCTTTTACTCTGCGTGGTCTCACATGCACGGTAGTTTTTTTGAAAGGCAGGGCTCTGCGATCGACTTTTTACACAACTTGCTGTTCTTTAATAAGAATTTATTTACCTGCAAAATTAAGCAGTTTTTTGATTAATGAATCAGCCAATAAATTTCCAGGTTCAATCAGAATTAGTATTTAAACAGTCCTTGTCATCATGCTGTTGGATGTTGGAGAAGGAGAGCGCTATGCGTCAGCCACATTGTCACCAGTGGTGGTGGTGTTACAGTGTAGTCAGGTGTGTCTAGTCAATACAGAACTGCCCTACACTTTGTGAATAGTACAGTGACAAGCGCATGCTACCTGAATAACATCATTGATCTAGCCATTGTGCTCCTGCATGAACAACACAGGCCTGATTTCATCTTCATGGAAGACAATGCCCCAGCTTATTGAGGTTTCATTACGAATCCTATATTAAACTTGGTGGGATCAGTTGAGTTCCCATGTAGAGGCTTGTAATTCTGTTGTTGATGCCAGAAGGCCTGGTCTGAGTATTTCAGAAACTGCTGATCTGCTGGGATTTTTGTGCACATCTACCTCTAGGGTTTACAGATAAAGGTCAGAAAAAGAGAAAAATCCAGTGATCTGCAGTTGTGTAGACAAAAATGCCTCAGAGGTCAGTGGAGAATAAGCAGACTGGTTTGAGATTATACAAAAGCAACAGTAGCTCAAATAACCACTTGTAACAAACAAGGTATACAGAATACCATCTCTGAACACACAACTCATCAAACCTGGGGGTGGTGGCCTAGGGGTTAGGACTTTGCCCCTGGGATCAGAAGGTTGTAGGTTCAAGTCCCAAACTGAGCACCACTAAGGTAACCTTGAGCAAGGTACTGTCCCCACTTCACCACCTGCTGGTCCATGTGTGCACATGTGATGGGTTAAATGCAGAGGTCACATGTGCTGTGGTGTGTTCACAATGACATAATTTTCACTTTTACCTTGAAGAAGATGGGCTGCAGCAGCAGGTGACCACACCAGGTGCCACCCTTGTCAGCTAAAAACAGGAAACCAAGGCTACAATTTTCACAGGCGCACTAAAATTGGACAATACAATAATTAAAAAATGTTGTATGTGCTGATGAATGTTTCAGCTTTGACATTCAGATGGAAGGGTCAGAATGTGGTGTAAACATGACAGCATGGGTCCATCCTGCTTTGTGCCAACAATTCAGGCTGGTAGTGATGGTGCAATGGTGTGGGTGTAATTTCCTTTGCACACTTTGGGCCCCTTAGTACCAACTGAGCATTGTGTAAATGCCAGAGTATTGTTGTTCCCATATTCATCCCTTTATGACCACAGTGTACCCACATTTGGATCATGGATGTGCAGCTGCATTTGGCTTCATGAGGGGCACCTACACAATATTTGGCAGATGGTCATAATCCTGATGTGTTTATACACTCCCAACTAAACTTAATACATAACAAAACTACCCAATGTGATGCCATTAGTATGGAGTAGTATGTACATAATTGTGTATAGTATAAATGTTTTAAAGTTGGGGTTAATATGCAATTCCCGTTCTGTAAATGCTCTTCTACATTGTTAAGCAAAGATAAGGGAAATAATGATGTCTAGTAATCCGATTGAAACCACTGATATTTAGGTGAGATATCAGTAGTGTTGCTCTAGATTTTTCTTGAATGTAGGGTTGGGTGAAACAACAATATTGTACTTATTTTATCTAACATCTGGGTGTCGCTGGTCAAGTCAATGCAGGAAACTTAGGTGAAAGTTGAAGAGGAAGATGGCAGAGAAAGCTAGACAGAGAGATTTAAATCTAAAGGCACATTTGAATCTAAAGTCTAGGTTCACTTTGGTTTTTATAACCTTGATGGAACAGACAGTGGATCATTTTGTACCAGGTCGCATCTCTGCACATCTCCTTTGCTGTATCATGATATTATCGGCCATATATTGCATATCATATTGTATTGTGAGACCTCCGTTTTGACTGCTCAGGCCTCCTTAACTGGGTGGTGGTTCGCCCTTTGCATGTATGGTTAATACACTAGCAAACAGTGTTGAAAACACACATTTTAAAACATATTATAAACATATAGAAAGAAATTATATTGTCAGATATTTCATCCCTCTCCTTATTCCTCACTTATTCCATGCTGCACTGAGAGGGCTGAGTGGCTCTGTTAGGCTGCAGGATGATTTTGCTGATCATTACACACAAACTCTGTTGAGCACCTATGGACGTTTTAGGCATTAATAGTTATACTGAAACATAGAAGATATTTGCTTAAAAAAAAAACGGCATCAGACAGATCTTTGATTTTTTACAGATAGTTCAGGTTGTTTGTTACCTAGTTTGTAATCTTATTGCATATTTAGTGTAATTTACTTTAGAACTGTATTTAAGTGTATTATTTCCTTTTATAAATTTTTCTTTATAAATGCACCATGGGCAAGGGAACTGCGCAAAACAGCAGTGTGCGCACAGCTGTGTACTGTGGGTGTCCAGCTCCGGTCCTGGAGGGCCAGTTTCCTGCACAGTTTGGTGATTTCCTTGATCAATCACACCTGGAAAG
>JBBIGC010024897.1:0-12488 GCA_037576955.1 Lepidarchus adonis
CACACACACACACACACACACACACACACACACACACACACACACACACACACACACACACACACACACAAAAACTCTACAGTAACTAACTTTTTCACTGCCAATCATTTCCTGTGACAGTTTTATTACACACAGAAAAAAACACTTGGTGGGCAGTAGGTATGGACCTGCCTCGTGTCTGTGTATGAGAGACAGCAAAAGAAAACGAGAGAGTGAGTGAAAAAACACATCTGGTTTCTGGCCCATTAAAGCCAGAGCAAAGTGTGTTTCTGTTTCCCTGAAGTGGCAGAATCATTCAGCAGTTCTCCACCAGCTCCTTGCAGCATTTCTCTCGGCTTAACGTGCAGAGTGTTTTCACACACTTCACCTGTGTTTAACATCTAAAAGTGTGATTTCATGACACTATGATTCCATTTTCCACTTTCCCTCTTTTTAGAATTTTCTGATAATTGCAGGTTATTTATGCGAAGGTACTGCTGCAGGGATAATTACGCACTCGCGTGAGCACTAAAGAGCTTCCACTGACAGACATTCAACAGCCATGTCTGTGTATTAGTACTGAGTATTAGAGCCGCCCGCACAATGTATTTTTTGTTAATTGTTATAGCAGCACTGGCCTCTGCAGCACTGACTTTTCAGAAGTTACTATATGCAAAACTTACAAACCACTGTGAAACAACAATTTCCCCCCGGGATTAATACAATTTTCTGATTCTGATTCGAATGTTTAGTGAATGCTCTAAGCTTCCTGACCAACCCTACAGCATATTATTGTAAACGATTGTGTAATGATCATGGAATAACCTCTAACTGCTTAGTAACCAAATCCCACTTTTATCCAATGACATATACTAATTTAAAAATGTTACCGGTAAAAAAAGGGTCCTACTCTTAACACATCTTGCTGTTTTGTTGTTAAAAAATAAAATAAAACTTTAACAAGCATAAAATATAAAGTTTAAAAGCAATACATCATATCTGTATTCAGATGCTCTGTTTAATTTTAAAGTTTTACTTTAGTTTGGGTTTAGTCTATTTGAGGACCATGCTGAGAGTTATTTTTTTATTTTAGTTTTAGATTTTTCTGTGCTTTTTGTTCCCTGAAAAAGCAGTTTTTCCGTTTTCTCGATCTGTCCAGCAGTAACAGTAATGACTTTCCCCCCACTAAGGCTTCTAATTGGCCAACATTGCTAAACTATTTAATGTTGTATCATTAGTAACCTTCAGATATACGTAGCTACGGTGAAAAGTTTGTTACAGTTGTGATGTAAAAGTGTGAGCACCCCTAACCCATTTAAATATTTTGTTTTACATTTTAATAGTCTCTCTCTCTCTCTCTCTCTCTCTCCCTAAACTTTTCACACACCACCTTCCACATCCTGACCAAGGAAATGTGTCCTTAATGAGGCAGAGGAGATGTGTTGGTCCCATTACAACTGTGTTTAATAACAATGCTTGTAAAATATGTTTGATAAATCAGAATTTATCACAATTTAACATCATGAATACACTCAAAGACCAATCAGTTCAAAAGAACAGAGCAGAATGGATGGGATAAATGGGGTCATCAAGGACATGCAGCCAGAGAGGAGGAAGAGTGTGAGAGCATCTTTGCACAGGACTTGGTCAACAGCACCCAGGGTTTGGTGATATGTGGTGATAATAAAAAAAACATTCTCGTACCTGAAAGCTGTTACTTGATGCCCTGTCATTTAAAGGGCAGCTACGCAAGTGTTCACCAGAGTCTACAATATCCAATGCATTTTAGTCTAACGAATAGACTGATAGACTGTCATTTTTGTCTTGAATTCAACTGAAATCCAGAGAAGCCATCCACACGTACACACAGGCCGACCCAGAGACAGCCACAATGATTAATGGTCCTAATTAAGCCTTATTACCTCCTGCTAGCCGTGCTCATTAACCTCTTTACCTCTACTTAGACATGTTGACATAAAAGAGTCAGCCTTTCTCTGCCAGCACACTTTCACTCATTCACCTCTTTCATTTCTTCGCCAACAAAACACTCCCGTCACACACCCAAATTCACTTCAGCTGTCTTTCATTCTTATGAACTCTCTTCTTTTTTCACACTTTCTCTACATACACTTTATTTTTACACTCCATGCCTTTGTCTATTCTTCTTCTCTTTCTCACACTCCCTCACTTTCTTTATTGCAACACCCCCTCCCCATCCCTTCTCGATCTCTCTCTTCCTCTAATATACTCACCAAAGGGCTGTTCCTGAAAGGAGGTTGAGAAAACAAACGGATGGAGATGATGGAGGAGCAGACAGCGAGCGAGAGAGAGAGAGTGAGAGCGAGAGGAGTTTACACAGTCAGCAAAGATAAACAGAGTGGAGTTAATCAAGCTTCAAATAACATCACTTTTGAGGATCAGCTCAATAGAGTGGAAGCAAATCGTGTGAAAGAGTTAAATCTGATCTTTTTAAGTGTTTTTCCCATGAACGCTTTGTCTCCATTTTATAAAACACTAAGATATCTATTATAGCATGTACAATCAAGTAAAAAATAATATGTACACACCACAGATATTATTTTAAACATATTTAAGCATTTCACCCTCTTTAGTACTGTGTCAACAGATACAGGTGATATAATTGAACAAAAGTACAAGGAAAAGTTTTGTTTCATAGATTTCATAGATCATGTTGAGAAAGTAAGAAAGGAAGCTAGAGTGTCTTAAGCAGAAATAATATGTGAACAATATAATTAAAAATGCTACTTGCATTTTCCCTATCATAGGTGAAGAGGCATTTAAAGAACTTAACATCAGCTGAAGCTGACGCACTTATGATAATTATGTCCTGGACTCTTTTAGGACTCGTATATATGAATAGACAATGTTGTTTATGCTGTAGCACTTAGACTCAATCATAAGCACTTAATGATGAAGTAGAATGTGTTTCTCTTTCAGATAATAATGTTGTAGCACTTATCATCTGCACTGTCGTAGCACTTACACTGTTTTCTATGACTAAGAAGATTGTGTTGATCTGCTTGTAACTCTCACATCAGTATTGTCATGTCTGAATTTATGTTTGATTGTTCCTGAACCTGGAAGTCGCTTTGGACAAAAGCCAAATAAATAAATGTAAATGTAAATGCATGTGTGTTTTGCATGTAAACCACTCCCCACCATATTTTTGTTGAAATGTTTAGCCTTTAGGAATTCCATTAGTAACAGAGTTTATGGGTTTTCCTGCAATGCATTGCTCTCTTTGAAACCCCTAGAACATTTAAATGGGTTTCAAATCTGGTCTTTCACTAGGCCATTGCTAAACCCCTGTCTTTTTTCAAGCCCTTTTGTGGTGGATTTGCTAGTGTGTTTTCTGAAAGGTCCATCTCTGTTTCACCTTCAACCTTTGGACAAAATGGCAGCCATGTGAAATACATAACATAATGATTTTCCTTACAGAGAATCATTTATTTTTAAATGATATATCTTTTTAGAATTTGAAGAACACTATTTTTCTAAAAATGTTCTTTCAATGTTCTTTCAATGAATAGATTCATTAGAGTGTGACTAATACCTGATAAGCAAATATCTCCCATATGTGTGTTCAGCTCGCAGTAAGATCTAGTGACTGTGAAGGCCATGTTATATGATTTGCATAATTTTTATACTTTTTATATTTGTATTGTAGATGAGGGACATTGTCATCTCAGGAAGAGAGGCCTAGCATGATGGCAAAAATATTTCCCAATAGAACAAAGGAGATCAGTCAAATTTCTACTCCTCTGTAATGACCTTTCCCTCTAAAAGAACAAGTGGATTCAAACCATGCCAGCAAAACACCTCCCAGAGAAAAGCAGAGCCAGCAGTGTTGAGGTCAAGCACTCAGGCCTGTCTGGTTCTCTTGTATGCCACGCATGCACTCACCCATTTGTAGAGTTCTTTGTTCATGCTGCTTTTTTTCACCAATATGTCTTGATGGTTTATAAACTTGTATAATATTCCTCTCTATGTGGCTATGAACACACTGCTCTTGCTGACACAGTATAATTACATCCTGAATCGATATCCTCTGTCTTCTAACAGACACTTCTGCACTTCTGTTTTCTCTAATACTGAATCAAGTTAATTCAAGAGCATCACAGTCATTGAACATGCACTTCAACCTCAGTTTCCAAGTCAATTTGCTGTTCTCACAGATCTAAATTGGAAGTGACACCAGGGTGCACCGGGCTGCATCCCCCGAATTCTGATTCAGGCCTCCAGGACACACCCTACCAGCTGGAGATGGTTGAGGCTCATTACTGCTGCTTCTGAAGGGAGACAGTAGAAATGGGAGGTTGCGAAGTCTCGTTATCTATTCACATTTCCTGTTTGGTATTTTCTGGTTTTAGCCTTTGTGTATTTGGGATATTCTGCTTGATTCTGTTTGTTTGTACTTTGGACTTTTGCCTGCCCCTAGTTTTTTGGATTTTCTGCATTGCACTGTTTTGCCCCGTTGACCCTGTTTTTTCTCTCTCTTTTTTCATTTTCGCATTAAACTACTTCATCTCTTATCTGTGTTTGTATCCACTCTTCTACACATTCTTCACATAAATGCAGATATCACTTTGTCATACCTTCTGTGGAAACATTCATCCCCATCTCCAAAGAGACATCAACAATGTACAGGTCTAAAGGCCAAAAAACAGAGTTGGCACTTATAAACACCCCTTTCAATGCAAAAATGAGAAATGGGACATCATGTGGTCATGCAGTCTTTGTGTGCACACCCAGTTGTGGACAGCAGTGTGCCATTTGGGTCTCATCCTGGAATTCTTTCCATGTTCTTGTGCAGAAAACTGGCTGGGTTATATCTATCTGTTTAGATGTGCACACAGGTTATTTACAGTGGGGTCTCTTGGATATTTAAAGTACACTCTATCTGCTATCATATGTTTCCTCAAACACATGCAGTAACTTTAGCAGCCATCCACACACTCAATGACTGGACTGTTTATTCCATTATGAATACCCTTACATGGACACAGTTGGCTAAATCTACCCTCAGGCTGCTCACTGTGTGCCAAAGGTCTGTATGCAAGAAAAAATACACATCTCCTTAGGAAGTATCCTTTGCTTTGTTGGCAGTGCTCACCACAGTGTCCTAAATAGCAAGCTCTTCTAGTGTTTCTGACCCTGACATGAAAAAAAAAAGTCAATTACCCTTTTCCAAAGCCCAAGACAAATTTAAATGAGCATAATTTTTCTATTTGCCAATTTCTGTTAGAAATTAATGCGGATATAAATTTATCCAAAATCAGCATAATGGGCTTCATCAAAATGTCAGTTGCTGTCAGCAGCAGTTTGGGTAAAAGTGACATGGGTGCTTTCTATGCTTCATACAGAATCTAATAGTTCTTTTACAGAGAGCAAAAGCTGATATCTCTGCAGTGACATATTAACCCTGGGAAATATGTTCACAAAACCAGCTTCACACAAACCAACAAATTGCATTTGGACTTGATTTTGGTTGTGTACAGTTCAGTATCAGTCCGCTTTATAGAATGAGTTTATGTTTTGCCGTGGTCTTTCTCTGGCAGCTCCATAGATGCTTTGGGGAGTTTATATATTGCAAATATTCTCTCAGTAAAAATGGTTTTAAACCAACAAATAACTGAAAAGCACTATTGAGTGATTTATGACTCTTATATCCAATAAAGGCGTAGGCCAGTGCCCCAGGGAGAAGGGATTTTCACACTCGAACAGATGCACATAAACACTTGGCCACATGCATGCAGAAGAGGGAACAGGAGAAGGGCAAACATCTGCAACATCAAACACCCAAGTCTAGCATTGCGTATGAGAGTATGAGAACTAGTCTAAAAATATGATGGATTGAGCTTTATTCGCTTATCATTACAGAGAAAACCCACATCTGTACACTCTGCATGCAAAGACGGTTTTAAATAAAACATAAATACATCAAATATTCCAACTCTTCACACACTCAGCAATGGTTTATCTACAAAGAGAAAGAAAACAAACCTAGCAGTGCTAAAACAGTCACAAGCCAGTCCAAACAATTGCAAAGTTGATGCATATAAAGTTATACAGTTGTGTTTTTTATCTGGAGAACATCATCAAAGTCTTTTAATGTACGTTTAAAATTCATTTTTCATATTTTTAGAAGATTTATAACTCAATAAATGTAACTGAAGACATAATAACAGAGGGCAGCCATAGCCCAATGGTTAGAGATGTGGGTTTGTGACTGAAGGGTTGCAGGTTCGAATGTCGGAACCGGACAGCAGACCGAAGTGCCCTTGAGCAAGGCACCTAACCCCATACTGCTCACAATGTACGTCGCTCAGGATAAGAGCGTCTGCCAAATGCTGTAAATGTAATAACTGGACTGGTTTTATCAGATTATAGGAAAATGGCTAATCAATAAAAATGTGCAGGAATATGTGTGATGCACAAAGATTCCCAGACCTATATTTGAAGTTTAATATCACTGCTCTCTTGCTTGGGGAGATTAGATCAACAACTATATTTTCAGAAGAAACAAGTTATGTGTTTCCAGACTTCACTGAGCATAAATTAATCAACACAGATGGAGAGGCATTCATGGAAAAAAGATAAATTGATATGGAAAAAGAAACACAAATGTTTCCCTTGTAAGCTTTATAACAGGTTTCAATTATCATTTCTCCATTCACTCCTGTTGAGCAACAAGATTTGCAAAAGACACAGTATATTATATTGAAGCATTTCAGTGTCTGATATTGCTTCTGTCTCCATAGTAATCTGGAGATCCCATAAAGCTCAGGAACAATGAAGTGCATCCTTTCACCATGGCGCTTACAGAGGACAAATAAATTTTCTCCCAATGGCAGAGAGGCATATTGTAAAATTATACATTTTCCAGTACTGATACTTTGACAACAATTTTAAATATTTTTGAAGAAAATTAATTACCTTATTTACCTGTTACCTAGCATGGGCTACTACTATACAGTTTACAGGATTATTACCCAAATTTTGTTTGTGGAAGGAGAAACAGTCTTAATTTTAGTCTCAAATGCTAATAATAAATATTAATAAATCAAATGGAATTGTGTAGCTTGTATAACTGCATACCAGTATCTTATGGTATAGCACTCTGTATTATTTCATAACTAGTATATTGCTGAAACAGTTCATATCAGTCAGTTAGCTCGTCGCAGTTAGCAGTAAACACAGACTTCAATGCAATAATTAGTTCAATGCAAATAATACAATGGTTACAGTAATGATCTGGATGTAATTGATAACTTATTAACCTATATATCACTTGCTTTCACTAGCAGAGCAAGGTCAGATAAATAACTTCAGTCATTAAAGTTTTTCAGATCAAATATAGATGTTCTGAAAAACTTGTCCCTTGTATGCTTGTATGCTTTAAACTACAAGCATTCCCATCTATTAAATGAGTAGAGTTGAAATCTGAGATATGGTGCAAATATGTAAAAATCATTCTATGTGGATGAATCTCAAATGTAGGCAATGCATCATTGTCATATACAAAAATATGAATAATCTATCTATAACCAGACGTTTAACCTACTGTCGTGCAATGATCTTAATTTCACTGTTCTGAGGAATGTTATCTACATGACCTACATTGATAATGGTAAAACGTAATTTTCCTTAAATGCTATTTTGCCTTACAATGCCTTTCATCATGAACTGATTTTTAAAAAATCGAGGCCAAAACCTTCTCAGAACTATTGTGGAAAAATGTCTCAGTCATTACCAACATATTCATAACCACAACATGGAATCACTTTCTGTGAGGCATTACAATGTTGGGATGTCTGGTTCCTATCATCACCACTGACTTGAGACATTTGTCAGTCATTTAAATCATGAACACTTTAAATGACTGTTGATCTAAAGCACAGATCTTCAAATATGGATCTTGAATCCAGATTCTTCTCTTGGATTTTGTAATCACCAGTAGTTAACTGAACTTGTTCCTTGTTCCTGTAGCTCAAAAATGGTTTACAGTAAGCTTGTTTACAGTACATATGTTTATTACATATTAAAATGTTTTTGTAATCAGTGTCTGATCTTAATTATAATGTAAATAATTAGATTTGAATAACTGATCACATCAAAAACTGTAGATGTTTGATTATCCACCTAGAGTCGTATCTAATAAGGATTACAAAATTCAGGATTCAGGAGTCTGGATTCAGAGACCAGATTTGAAGACCTATAAAGAGTTGAATTAGGCAAGAATATATGTAAAATGCTTCTCCTTTTCAAGATATCATTGTTAACTCAAGGTGAGTTGGACACTAATGAAAGTGAATTAAAGACTCTCTGTCCTGTTGAACTTCCAACCGTCGTCAAGGTATGTGACAAATGACATCACAGAATAGCATGAACATCACAGGAGAAAAAGGCTCCACAGGTTTACAGAGTTCATCAAAATGTGAGAAGAGCTGCGATGGTAAATACACACTATATACAACATCTTGTCTGTCTGAGTAAGTGTGTATGTTGGAGTGTATGAAGTCTTTACGCTTGGCAGGCCTTGTAACTGATAACCCTTTTGGTCCATAAGTCCACCTCTCACTTTTCTCTCAGTGTGTGTTTCACTCTACTGCTTGTGTCTCGTGGTGTACGGTTCCGTTCTCCTGTGTTCTTAGGGATCCTTGTTTTTCGTGCTAAATCTTGCGCTTGTCGATATTTGTCCATCATGCTCTTGTGTTTCCTCCGTAGCTTCTCGTTGCACCAGATGCGCTCACAGTATTGTTCTACCTGAGGGAGATTCGATGGCCCGATCAACTGCAGTACATCTTTAAACCACGCCCTCGTAGGGGTGCGATTGGCTGGGCCAATGTTGGCGGGGCATGGAGGCCATGTCTTGTGCTTGTTGTCCCGTAGCAGTAAATCGGAAAGGGTATCTCCTCGTAAGACATCTAACCAGATGCGAGATATTGTTTGAGTGAAGCCATGTTCACGAGAGCGGCACACATACACACCTTCATCATGGCGTAACAGGCGGCGGAACAGTAAGCCTTCTTCTGTTTTTACCACACGCTCATCCAGAAAGACCTACAGAGAAGGAGAACATAAAAAAATTAATAAAATATTGGACTGGTTTAATCAATCAACTGGAGAAATGAAGAAAATCTCAGCATTTCTTTATGGAGAGCCCAGTACAGGTTAGCCATTGTCTTTTGCTCAAAACACCAACGAAACCTGGCAATTTAGAATCCCACATTAACTAAAAAAAAGGGTTCTTTGAGGTTTTAAAGAGCGCAGAAGCAAATATGCATACAAAGAGTTTACCACATGAGTAGGCTGGGGGAACACACCTTAGAACATAGACACGTACTGTTTAGAATAATGTTTGAAAGAGATGTTAAATATTTGTTTTATTGTATTTATGAACTCCACGATTCCATTATTAAGTATGGTTTGTGGGTTTTAAAAGCTTGTCTCTCTTAAACCTTGGTTTTTGTTTTACATTTTTTTTAACGTTTTACATTTTTACAGAATTTGAATTGTTTATATTATGTTGAAATTTCATGATGAATTGAGCACAGATTGTAACTTACAAAAAGTAAATTTTACACCACCCTTAATTATCAGATCAAATGATTTAATGGTTTTCCTGTGTGGCCATTTTGGAGTTTTTTGTCTGACAGCAGTGATATATAAGTTGTAGCTGAACATTTGTTGGAGGGTAGATCCCAGAAATAATACTGGGAGGTTCTTGTTCATGTTCTGCAGTGGATATGACTGGCAATTGAGTCTGTGAAAACATTGTCTGTAATTGATTAGATTCAGTGTTTAAGTAATCAATACTAACGCAAATAACAACAAAATTACAGATTAATATCCCAAAATGAAAGAGCCATTTGTTTTTTAAAAAAATCTAAACAGACTGAATAAATGGTAGCCCCATATTTAAAATGCAGCTACCTACTGTCTACTGTAATTAATTATCTTAATAATAATACATATTAAATCTGGAGTGAATATGAATGCTCATTGTGCATAATCAGAGGGAGATTGCTAATCAGAGGGTAACTGCCATTATATGTCTTTGCCTCTGACAGACACCTTCTCATTTTTTGAGACTGGAATACCAGTTGATCACCCTTGAAGCTTCAACATGGCTTCGGTTACTTTTGTGATCATTAAATGCCAAAATTCAGCTTGATCATACACCCTCAGACAAAGCTGTTAATCATTAGTTTTTCTAGAGACCTCTCTGAACATTTTGCCATCTCCCATCTTCCCTCCCTGCTTTGTAAACTCCTGCTCCCAGTGAACCCAGTACTCCCTCTTGACCTCCTTGCTGCCACTTGCTTGCCCCATAACATTGGCTGCCACTGGATGATAAGTTATCAGTGTTACTTGACCAGTGAAAGTGATGATTTGTCATTGTGAACACACCCCAAAAGACAGAGTGCACCACAACGAAATGTGACCTCTGTAACCCATCAGCATGTAGAAGAGCACCAGGGGAGCAGTGTAGCAGAGCGGTACCTCAGTGGTGCCTGGGCTATCTATCTATCTACCAAAACCTTCCCATTTTTATTTTTTGCAAATGTGTGATATCAATGCAATGCTTTAAACTGACGAGGTCATTAATCATGTGAGATCAAAGAAAAGTCTAGACAATGGCTAATTAATATACATACCTGCCACAAACAGGACAAGGCTGTGAATTATTTAACGTTGAGTTAAGGACAGATAACCCTAAGCATTCTAATCTGTCAGAAGGACATCAGGCTTTCAGATATTTCCGTCATTGATAAAACTATTCAGTCAGTGATGGAAAAAATGTGGTCTATGTGACCTCAGGTCATAGGTGAAATATGCTCCTGCACTAGAGCTTAAAATATCTGTCCAAGCTTGGGCAGACTCAGCTGCTCACAGCTGGTTCATCTGGGTTCAGATGAGACTTCCTAAATATCTGTCAGGCTCAGGATGTTTGGGTTCTCGTAGTCTGACCATTACCTTAAAATAAGTTCAGCAAATAAAATAGCAAATCAGCAAAAAATGTTTAACTAAAACATATTGTTGCTGTCAGACAAAACATAGTGACTCAAAAATGGCAACTTTACAAGAAAAGCATTAAACTGTCTTTGTTTATAATGGAGGTTAAAGGTAACGGTTATTGTAAGTGATGCAGAACCATTTCTTCTGGTTTATTCACAATAAAATGTCAGCTAGTGTTTTAAAATTCTGAAAAAAATTAAAACATTACAAAAATAGAGAAAAAATATTTTTTTCTGACGCTAATGATAGATAACATTTTATGTAAAAACAGCTTTGTAACATCTTATTATATCAGCACTGCATGGTTTGTATTGTGTGAAAGACTTTGCATGCAATCATATACTCAAGAAAAAGGCGAAGACATTTATTCAAAATGTGTCTTCTTATGTCTCGCACCTCCTCCAGGTGTTCATCACGTTGCACGTGCCAGGTAACTGTAGCTTGTGGAGAGCGAGGAACACACTCCAGAAATGTGCTGTTATTTTCTGTGCCATAAACAACCCTGTCTTCAGCCATGTCCACATCTTCCACTGGAGACAAAACACACTGTTAGTACAATGAGTTGCAAAACACTGGAGTAGTCATATTACAAAAACTCATTCTTCAGGAAATCATCCAAAATGTAGCAGATATAGCTAGAGTTTCTCATTATGAGACTGGTGGAAAAGTTTTGTAACCTTCAGTTAAATTTCAGCAAAACTAGTTTTGCATGACATTTTCGTTGTTTTTTTAATCCTTTCTTGATCATATCAAACATCTGTTTCACAAAAAAGAATAAAGCGTTTTCTTTAGATAAATCAAGTGGCCAAAAGTATGTAGACTCTTCTAATGAAGGAATGCTAGAGAGGTGTACTGTAGTGCCCTGGACTCTGGAGTAGTGGAAATGCATTCCTTGGAGTAACAAATCACAGTCCACTCACTATCTGGCAGTCTGATGAATCTGGCACTGGGGATTGCAGGAGAACACTACCTAACAGAATGCATATTGCCAGCAGACACACTCTTGTGTCTCGTCGTCTACCCACAATATTGGAAATTATTATTGCCCTATAATAGCCACATCATATTTAGTCCACAAGATTTGAGAAGAGATGTCCAGCAAGCTCATACATCAATCTGCCACAACATTAACACCACCTGCCTAATATACAGCAGGCCCTGGTGCACTGTGTGTTCTGACACCTTTCTATCAGAACCAGCTTCAACAATAGGAACTCCTCTGTGAGATCAGGCCAAGTGTCCACATACTTCTCGACATACAGTGTAACTGCTCTTGCCAAAATATTGTTTTTGCAGCACAGTAATATATATTTCTCCAAATAATCAAATAAAAGTTAGTACTTTAAGTGAGTATGGTGTGTGTGTGTGTGTGTGTGTGTGTGTGTGTGTGTGTGTGTGTGTGTGTATGTGTTTGTGTGTGTGTGTGTGTGTGTGTGTGTGTGTGTGTGTGTGTGTGTGTGTGTGTG
>JBBIGC010024907.1:0-12486 GCA_037576955.1 Lepidarchus adonis
TCTCTCTCTCTCTCTCTCTCTCTCTCTCTCTCTCTCTCTCTCTCTCTCTCTCTCTCTCTCTCTCTCTCTCTCTTTAGAATCTTGCATTGTGGTGTGGTGGTTAGAAATGCCATAGCTGTCCTCGGGCATTCGTCTGGTTCACATTGGCGCCCACCAGTTCAGATGAGTGAGGAGGAGGAAGGCTCAGCCACGTAGGACGTGTCCTTTTTCCTTCATCACCAAGCCTTGTTGAAAGACTATGGAATGATAATCACATGTACACAATTGACCCCAAATATACTGAATCAGCCAAGACATGTTTGCTTCTTTTTTCTTGTTTTAAAGCTACAAGACTAATGAAGTTAAGAAAGAGTGGAAGCTTATAGTCTGAAAAATAATACTGCAGCTTAATTGGCATAATAACAGTTCTAATAATTTAATTCAGTTCAGTTTTATTTATACAGTAGATGTTGTCACCTTATCTGATGCCTGAAACCTTTGTCAGCAATTTTACAAAGGTTTTGAGCTGAATATAATATATAATATATAATATTGTTTAATATAAATATTAAAACATCAACTTTTTTGTATTTCTCACTTTTTCCATGGTTACTACCATCATTGAAAAACTCAGAACACAAGTGTAGCTTAAGTGAAGGTCACTAAAGTGAGGACAATAACTTTATTTACCTGACAGGTGCTCAGTTCTGGTCCTGAAGAGCTGGTCTCCAGCACAGTTTAGTGATTTCCCTTTTCAAGCTCACATGGTTCAACTCACCTGTTCATTGTCAGGTGTAGTAAGTGTGTTTGAGGCGGGGAACTACCAAACTCTGCTGAACAACTCAGGACAACTTTGGGCACCTCTGGGATAGACATTCCAATCCCTTGTTTCCATCTCCTGCACTGTAAAAGATATAAGTTATTAATTTCCTCTACAGAGCAATATTTTGTATCAATTTGTAACGTTGATTCTCTTTTAACAGCTCATCACAATTTAAAGTATGTGTGTGATATTTTAGGATAACGTTAGCGCAATGCTAATTTTTAGGGGGATTGCTAACACTGTTTCTTAGCTCCATTAGACTTGAAGCTCCAGTGCAAAACAGTCTGAGCTGATCAAGTACATTCGGGTTAAGAGGAAAATTGTCTGACTTGTGTGAGGATTATGAGGAACAAACAGCGGAAGCGTGACTCATCACACTGCGTGTTTGTGCGCTGTTGTGCGCTGATCTCAACAAGGCGCATTCATGGAGCTTCGTCACATCTCCGCCTTCCCCACAATGACATCTTTGTGGATGGAGAGGGTCGCTGTGGAAAATATTTGGGAGAGGGGAAGAGAAGAATGGGAGTAAAGTGTTTGTTTCACACAGTCTGCGTTTGGGCCCCCTTGGAAAGTTTTATTCTTTGGATTCAGTGTGGTCAGAAGAGGGGGGTACTTGGCTTTTGGACTGGGATGGGGTGGGTTGGGTGTCCATGAAGATGATTTTGCCACTGTCCCACGCAAGTCGGTGCATTCTGTGTGTGGGCTGAGGCTGTTGGGGCGTTGAGCACTGACTGTTCCTGAACACTACTGGCAAGGCCTTTGGCTCAGGTCAGGCAGTTAAAGAATGTTCTTGTACATTAGGACCACATACACTGTGTGCTGTGATAAAAGTATGTAATTACAGTAGCAAGTGACATCTTTGTCCAAATTCTCTTCCTGCACATTACACGTTTACCTAAAGTCAATCTGAAATCCAATTTGACCTTTTGGAACTGTCACTTCATGCCCTGGGGCATATTGGGCATGAATGATCACATCATAGCATATAAAAAATGCATGCTTCTAAAACATCTTCTTATTTCATTTACATCATCATTCGTTTTGTAAGGTTAGATATGATCTCGTAACAAGAATGTAAAGAGTAAACTATGAAAGGTTTTGGCCTAAGTGCTGCTGGGAATCTACACTTAGGTTGGGAACAAGCTGGGTGTGGAAGGTCCCAAACCAGGGGGGTCTTAAAATGCTCCTCCTGATTTTCCATAGGTTGGTCTCTAGCACAGTTTGGTGGAGGTAGGGTTTACCCTTATGTATGGTTGACTTCAGCTCAATCTACAATTAAAATAACTGGTTCCTATTTGTGTTACCAGATCATGTCTGGTAACAACGTCTCTGTGCACCAGTCGGTGTTTCCACCCCAACCCTCCATGATCTTACCTCATCACTAAACAAAGATGGGTCAGATCAAAGATTCTCCACAGTATGGAAAACTGTGTTTCATTAGGAAATACATAATATTTTATAGGGGTGAAATGTGGAAAGTTTATAAAAAAAAATCTAGTATAACATTTTCTTATACAGTGCAGGTGTTTTGGTTGGTTTAATGGTTTGATGGCTCAAGTCATTGCACACTAACATATCTGAAGCTAATAAATGGGTTTTGGGTTGAAAGATTCAGCACAATGAGCAAGATTCAGTGCGTCATCTTAGCTGAAGTTGGCTAGCTAGTTAGCATCTGATAGCTATCATTAGCTGGATAATTATCTGGCCATGCTATGAGTTCATTAGTACCAGTTGTATTACTGCTAGATTTGTTCCCTTATTGAGAAATAGGGCTCAGAATCATCTCCAAAATCAACAAGCAATTCAGAACATTATCAGTTCTGAAAAAAGACTTGACAAAGGAGACCAGCTTTAGACTGGGGGAAGCACTGGCAGGTGGTTTTGCTGCAAATATAGTTATTTTATGCAAGGTGAAGTAATGGTAATTATGAACAGGAAAGAGAGAGAGAGAGAGAGAGAGAGAGAGAGAGAGAGAGAGAGAGAGAAAGAGCACAAGCCTATCAGCGGGAAATGAAGGGTCACAAGAGGTTTCCTCTACACGAGCTCCACTGGGATCTTTTTAAGCTTTGATTGACAGCAGTGTATTGTGATGTCTGTGAGCCGGTGCTCTCTGCCCATTCCCTGAGCTTATCACCACACCAAGGGCTGGCCAAAGAGGTGCTCATCCACAATGCACGGGATAAGGATGTGTTCACCTCAGCCGTGGCCACAATGGCACACATCTGGATTGAACAGAGCGAGGAATGCAGCAGTGATTATTCTGCCCCCACCAGGTGCTCAATAGCTGCAGTCTAACCGCAGAGGCCACACAGAGGCTGGGGGTGTGTGTGTGTTGGGGGTTGATGGGGGATGCAGGTTTATGCAGAGAGTAACGCTAGTCTCCCACAGGACGCTATTTTAATTTCTAATTCATTAATCTCCCCTGTGCACACTTTCCTGGCTGCAACAGAGATCAGAGTGGGGTCTCACCCACAGCTGCTGTAAAGCCCTGGTCCATGCAAGGCCACTTACAGACGCCGCCCCACCTCCAGTTTACCTGCCTTCAACCTCTGTTTTATAGTTTATAGATATCATAACATATACTGAGGGCCAAAGATCTGAAAAAAAGGATTATTTAATCATGTTGATTATTACAAGATATTTTCAGACAGTTTATCATATACAAAAGTGCAGACTGCTTTTCAAGATTTTGTCATGTTCATTTTTTACTTTAAAGATGCATGAAATATCAGATCCACCTGAGATTTGTCTGAATACACACTTCAGTGAATAGAGGGAAATAAAAAAGGCCTTTTTGATAGAAGAGTCTATAATGGTTATGGTCACTCTTTGACTAAAACATCTGTTATGACCTAAAAATAATTCACACTCTTTAATAGTTATTTTTTATGATATTCATCAGGATATTGTCAAAATTCTAAAACTTTCTGCTGTTTTTCCCAGATTAAATGAAAAATCTTAGACTTTCAGCTAAAGTCTTGTATAAAGTGAGAATTGACAAAAATTCACTTGCAAAGCTGCAACAGTTAATGTCTTCAGTTGCAAAATGATTGAACAGTGCAATTAAAAGTGTATGTGGTAAACATGCCTGTGTCCCAATGCTTTTGGAGTGTGTTGCAGGCATTAAGTTCTAAAATCAGAAATCTTTTCTTTGTAATTTTATCAGATAAAAATAAGGATCTACAGTAGATAGTTAACAAAACTCACATTCCTCTTTTTATTTCTTCTTCTTCTTCTTCTTCTTCTTCTTCTTCTTCTTCTTCTTCTTCTTCTTCTTCTTCTTCTTCTTCTTCTTCTTCTATCGACTGCCCTGTTAGGGGTCACCACATTGGATCTTCTGTTTCCATTTCTTCCTGTCCTGCATGTCCTCTCTCACCACATCCAAAACCTTCCTGTTCTCCTCCTGCCTGGCAGCTCCATCCTCAACAGACTCTCTCCTCTGCACATCGCGCAATCTCACTTCTCTGACTTTGTCTCCAAACCGTCCAACCTGATCTGTTCCTCTGATATTCTCTTCATTAATCCTGTCCATCCTCCTCACTCCCAATGCAAACCTCAACATCTTTAACTCTGCACCTGCTGCTCTGCTGTTTGCCTTTCCGTCATGGCTGGTCTCACTACTGTCCTGTAAAACTTCCCTTTCACTCTTGGTTTTACTGCGTTTTATTACACAGATAAATGCAACTTGTATGTTCCCCTAAATAGTGTGTATTAAAAAGTATCTGAAACTTCTGAAAACATCTGAAAACAGTGCAGATCAGTGGTCACGACGTTTGGACACTACTGAACCCATTCTGTTGCATGTAGATGTGAACAAGTAGCAGTGAAGCGTTCTTAAGTAAAGAGCAAGTGCATAAACACACAGATCCAAGTTCAGCACTTGCACATTCCTGTCTCGATGCAGGAATCGGGAAACGATGCAGCTTGTTGTATGAGCTGTTTTGCTGTCAGTGGGGAGATAGAATATTATGTTCTGTGGTTTTGGGGGCAGAGCATTCTCACAGAAAACGGCTACAAAGAGACAGTTAAAACAGAGAGACCACTGTTTACAGAGATTTGTGCACAGAAGAACACACACACACACACACACACACACGCACACACACATACACACACACACACACACACACACACATACGCTGTGTTCTGCAATGACATAACCAGGGTCAGGGTCGTCAGAGCTCATCCCAGTGCTCTTAGCAAAGCCGGGGAAACACCCAGGAAAGGTTGCTAGTCCACTGCACAACAGACACATAGACAAACACTCTCACATCTAGAGGCATCTTCAGTTCACCTGACTCACACCTTTGGACTGTGGGCAGAAACCAGAGCCCCATGGAAATTTTGAGAGAATTTTTGATCTCCTCACAGAAAGGATGTCTGCCTCCTCTGTCCTGCCCTGGATTCAAACCCAGGCCAAATGTTTTTTACACATCAAGTACACTTCTGCATGGAAACAATGTTCCCTAATGGCAGTGGCCTCTTCCAGCAGGATAATGCCCTGCCACGCTGCAGAAATTGTTTAGGAATTGTTGTTTAGGAACATGACAAGGTGTTGACTTGGCCTCTAAATTCCCCAGCGTTTGACATTGACACAGTGACTCAGCCTATAGGGGGCAATGTTTTAGTGTAGAATCCACTCGCAACTTTCTCCCAGGCCCCTAAAAAGCCTTTACCACCCTTTCCAATAAATGCCACCTCACATTGGACAGACCTAAAAAAAAAGGACAAAAGTCACATATTTTATTTTATTAAGCCAGGAGCTCGTTTCTGCAACATTTCCCGCCCGGCTTTACTTCCTGATTTCGCTTTAAGAGGCACCATGAAAAAGAATAAGTGACATGAGAGTAACATGCAGGGTCCTGCTCTTTAGCCTAATCCCTCTGTTCCTTCACCACCATCCCAATCACAGACTCCTATTAGTTTTCCAGGTTCTGGATGCAGACAGATTAGATTCGAATTTCTCTCAGTTGAGTTGCTACCCAGTGCAAAGGTAATAGACACATCTAGTCCTTATGTGTGATGAAGAGTTCAACCAAAAGACACATATAAAGCAAGACAACTTGCTTTCTTTTAAATAAAAGTCAAAAATACACAAATTAAATCTGTATTGAAGCAAATTAATTAAGCAAAGGTGTATGTACATACAATGTACTGGAAAAACATAGACCTATATATGAGCTGACAGAATATAATCAGGCGTCAGGGCTGCCAAGCTTGAGCCTTGGAGATCTACCATCATAGGTTTAGCTTCAACCATAATCTAACACACCTCATGCTGGTAATAAATATCCAGAGTGATAGACCCTGCAATCTATTCAACCACCTCAGACACAGAACGTAAATGAGGGGTGCCCAACACTGGTCCTGGAGGTCTACCACCCTGGAGAGCTCAGATCCAGAGTAGAGGAGAAGAGAAGAGAAGAGAAGAGAAGAGAGGAGAGAAGAGGAGAGGAGAGGAGAAGAGAAGAGAAGAGAAGAGAAGAGAAGAGAAGAGAAGAGAAGAGAAGAGAAGAGAAGAGAAGAGAAGAGAAGACAAGAGAAGTTGCCTTCTCAGGATTTTTTTTTTTTACCAGACAAGCCCACCACAATCAGGCAGACACTGAACATGCTTGTTCCCCACTTCAGTGTGCACTCACTGGCCACTGGGTCAAATGAATACTGTAGCTTTTTAACAAGCTGCACATACAGTATGTAGCTAACATCTCCAAACTATGTTTTTCCTAGTTAGCTGTCTACTCTTATGTTGTTGTGTCCATTGTCCACCTTAATGTTCTTTTCATTGTGTCCCCATGCACCAATCGGCATGAAAAACAATACTAACCAGTTATATTAAACTTCACATGCCCCTCTCAACAACAGGCAGCTAACTCAAATATCCTTCATTATAACATGTATGATGACGCAGCTTTTCACTGTGAAAAATGGAACCGCATAGAAGATAAATGTGATTTCACATTTAAGTTGTCATTTACATTGTCAGTGTGAACATTAACAATTATAACCCTCCGTTAACATACACCATAAACAGGCTGCTCTGCAACAAGCTATACACAAAGTACTTATCTATATTGCTTCTGAATTTTTTGTAGGCTGTCATCTCAAAATAATCACTAACTTTTAAACTGACAATGAAATAACTTGCCCTGCAATGGGTTGGCCTCCTGTCCAGGGTGTTTGCCCGTAGACAGCTTTGTTTGGAACCAGCTTCCCAATGACTTGAAATGGAGAAACAGTTTGCATAAGGAATTATAAAAATAAATGATTATGAAAAGACTTGCTTTTTTCCCCCTAAGAAAGTAACTACCCTAAAGAAGGAGCTAAAATAATTCCTCAAAACAGTTCTAAGAACTATGAAAACTTCCTCTGGTTGAAAATCGCTAATGAGTGTGAGGACCTATGGCAGAGCAAGAAGAAAACATTGGTGGGGCTGAAGTGATTTCTCCTGGTATCATTACTGTCAAAACCCTGGCATGGTTCCTATTCCAGACCCACTGTCCCTCAGCTCCAGCCAAATGTCATTGCCTCATATTAGCCTGGCCATTGGACACTGTCTCCCGGCCCAGCAGAGGGTGAGGGGTCTCTATGGAAGACTCGTCCAGTATTGCTGCCCAATCGAAGACACATGAACAGTGCTCAGGTTCAGCCTCAGGACACTCTCAGGCACAGCATCGTAATTACTCAACACAGACGGGTTAGGACAACAACTGAGAAAACACCAGAACTATTGGTTGACTGTAAATAAATGGTAATACAAATACAAGAAATAAAAAGTTAACACAGGTAACACACTCTACATTATGTTTTTCGTTGCCAAGCATTTAGGATTTTTGCAGGATTATACAGTCTCAAGTCAGCTTTTAATGTTTGGCACAGTGAACTAAGAAAATATCAACGCAGTACCACACACATTTTAATAGTGCTTCAGTTTGCAGTTAGCTAATATTAGCAAGCTAAAAAATGAGCTATATAGTTATCATTATAAAGTTGTCTTGGCATATTGCAAAACTGTAATGCAAATAATGTTGCTGTACACTATGAAGATTGAAAAACTTGAAACTTTGGGACAACTTTTTAAATAAAACTGTTCTAGTGAAATGACCTGTATCAGCTAAATGCAAACTTCATGTGGCATTCCATGCTAACTTTATTAGCAAAATATATTTTTGGATCGAATATTCAAGTTATGCAATATTGAGACAATCCACAGTAAGCTAGTAAGCTGGTAACAGATGAGGGAAACATGATTGGGTATAAAAGGATCATCCACCAAAAGCTCAATCTCTGCAAACAATGATGGGTCTTAGCTCAAACTGCAAAACTTCATGAGAGAACTGTCTGTCAAGTCAAAAAGAACATTTTGAGAATTCAAGATTACAAACAATTGAGCTTTTAGCTTGGTTTTGGAGAAAATTGTCATCGAACTCTACATGCCAAAGATGTGGACCATTGAGAAATGGACCCTCCAACTTTCATCAGCAAAAGGTTTAACATCTGTAGCATGGGTGTAAAGGCATTTTAGAGAGACACATTTTCCATAAAGGTGGCATGCATTCCTAGGAAGCCCATGGTTATTTCAGCATGACAATGCCAGGCCACATTCTGATGTGTATGATTGACTGGCCAGCAAGAAGTCCAGAACTGTCTCCTACCAAAAATATATGGAGCTTCATGAAGAGCCTTCATGAACTGATGAGCAGCTCTTGTATCAAATTTGATTTAACACTTAACATTGAACATATTTTCTTTTATTAGTTAGAGAATTACACAATTGCATTGCATTTCATGAAATGCATTTAGTACATTAGTATACATATCAATTAGCTTTACCAAGATGAAATAATTACATAAGGCATAAACAATAAAATCAATATAATAATAAAAGTTAAATATAAGTAAAGTAAGCATAGCCTTAACCCGAACCCTTGACCCTAACCCTAGCAATATTAAAGAATACATATACAGATAAAAGGATAAAAGGATGCGAACTGATTAATTAAGTATTTTTTTGGCAGCAGCTGGTACTATCTCTAACACAGCACAGGTGAATACAGTGATGAGTGGGAGGAGCAAGGGCAGATACATGAGCACTGTCTTAATTTGAGCACTTTACATTCCTACACTACACCTTTTAAAGGTCCTGGGTTTTCAGCACACAGTCAAAGACTAAAACAACTTCAATTCAGCATCATTTACGACAGTGAGGCCTTTAGACCTGTTCATCCATAAAGATGGTTTCCCAGTGAAAAAGCTGCATGTAGGCAGTGGATATTTACTCACCCGTTCTATGCAATGAAATGCAAACCTTTAGGTTCCACATTAGGCTTTCTCTCATCTCCTCATGCGATAGCAATAGCGTCTGAGAGAGATGCTTGTTTACCAGCTTACACCGTACCTGGAGTGTTGATATTTACTATATTTACACAAACCCACGTTCATCTAATGTCACATAATAGTGGCATTTAGGCAGTCACAAGTTTGGGGTATTAAAAAGTCCTTTGTCCTTCGAGGAGCACGCCAGGGGAGAAACACTGGGCCAGATCTTCATTTCTCAATGTTTGACTCGTGTTTCCTTAATTACATTCCTTATATTACTGTGTGGAGTCCTCCCCCTTCCTGCTGTACAACTGGGGACAGTCAAGGGAACAAGCTTCACAGAGGCAGCAGTGATGATGAAAGCTCACGCAGTGGAGAGATCAAAATCTGGATAGCTGTTTACGAAGATTCGAGCATGTGATTTGGTTTAGGCCTCCAGGTTCTTCACAGTTTATACAATTCTACTCCCACTTTATTATGGGCTCTATCTGTCAGGTCTTTATGAGATTTGTATAAGAGGACCACATTTAATAACTCTTGTAATAAGCCTTGCTCAGGGTAAAGATTGCATTACGTTTAGCACTGTAAGCTAACCAGTACAGAAACTTCGTTACAGCATAGGTCACATGTGGAAATGCTGTGCATCCCAAATTGGCAAAAAAAAACCCCAAAAATAAACAACAAAAGAAAACAAAAGAAGAAAACTAAAACAAACAAAAAACTGATAAAAGACTGAAAAATTCTACACAATTATTTTAGAGAATAAATACATATTTATTAGTATTTTTGATATTTTGTTTAAAAAAATTGTGTTAAAAGTGTGTGATTTTGTATGAACTGTGAGCTACATATACAATTCATGGTAATTATGGAATACATCATTATAGTTTTTAAATAACTAGTAGTGGATAATGAATTATAGTAGTTAATAATAATAAATTGTTGCGTTGAATCATTCGTGGTTAGGACTTTGCCCCTGAGATCAGAAGGTTGCAGGTTCCAGTCCCAGCCCGGGCACCACTGATGTACCCTTGAGCACGATACCGTCCCCTCTTCACTGCTCCCTGGGTGCGGCTGTTGATAGCTGCCTGCTGCTCCACGTGTGCACGTGTGATGGGTTAAATGCAGAGGACACATTTCGTTGTGGTGCACTGTCTGCTGTGGTGTGTTCTCAATGACAGATAATCACTTTCACATTCATTATACTTTAATACAAAGTAATATACTGTAGCGGAGCTGAGGCTTGGGGGGGATGTGTGCTAACGCCACACGGTCCCCTGAGAAATACTGCTTATGTGTGTTTTGGGACTGTGTTGGGATTAAATGCATTATTCTGGGGTATTTTGTGTTGTGTGTGTGTGTTGTGGGACTCATTTGGGGCATTTTGTGTAGTTTGTATAGAATTTAGAGTAGCTGACTAGGCTCACCGTTACATTGCTCCGCTCAGTGACATGGCGACGGGCTCAGACATACAAAGCAATGGAGTTCTGATGTCTGAGGGCTCTGTGTGTGCTACTCCAGTTGGGGAGGCACCAATGCTTTGGAGTTCTTTTAATAGCTTAATAAAGTGAAGGGGTCCATTCCGATTCGAGCATTGCAACTTGGTCAGCCTCCATCTCTTCCCTCAAGCTGGAAAATTGTCAAGTCTGTGTCAGACGTGTGTCAGACACTGCAAGAGATCAAGCGGCTTATCCACCAGCTGGAAGAGGAATCGCTGAAAGCTCAGAGGGATGGAGGACCGGAAGAAAGCAGCTCTCCCAAGGCGATGAGGTGAAAGGGCACGTTCCAATTAACAATTAGGGATACTCGTGTGTGCCGTCAAGAAGACAGCAGAGAGTGTCGGAGCCACTGTCAAACTTCTGGCGTATCGTGGAGATGGTCTGCCGGACTCTTTCCTCACTCAAGTGCGGCTGGCAACAGCGTTCAGCGACTGGAGCTTGACGGAGGTCAGAGTGGCATTGGCCCTAGAGGGGACAGCGTTACAGGTTCTGGAGGACTTATTAATGTACAAACAAAGTGAATAGACGGAGGTCAAGAATGCCCTGCAGTGCCGCTTTGGGTTAGAGGACCTCTGGAGACTTTCACCGCCGACCTGTGTCAACTGGCACCGAAGGGGTACAGCGAGTTTTCGGCATCGATTTGGGACAAGCTGGTGCTACGGCCTCCAGCCAGAGCACCTATGAGCGCACATGGCAGCTTGCCAACCCTCGCTTGTAGCAGGAAGATCGACACTGTTTTCACTGTGGGGAAGTGGGCCATCTCGTGCGGCGCTGCCTAGCCACCACCCCCTTGGACTCCATACCCCAGCAGCAGTGAGCAAAGTTCAGGTGAATTTAGAGGATTTCACCTGCGGGCACGATTCTTTTTGCCGGGTTACCATAGTGACGTGGTTCTGCGCGTGCACCAATGCCATGAGAGCACAGCTAAAAAGGGGTCTTGGTGATGTTCTTGTGCACCCCTACACTGGACCTTAGCCACGCAACTCACTAGGCTGATTGGTCAACACCAGAGAGACCAGGGACTATCTGATGTGGCTTACGAAGGGTAAACGTGCCACGGTGGTGGAAGCTAAGGTGGGGGTGCAGGACGAGCCCTCGCTCTCTTGTTGTTCTCCTCCAGTGTCAGGGGGAATTGGAGGAAGGGCACAGAGACTACAGCAACGTCTTCAGCTCTTTGCAGACTTTGTAGTGGACTAGTGTCTGGGGGGATTCACAGCTAACGTTGGGGCAATGTAGCAGAGCTGAGGCTTAGGGGGTCATCCTTATGCTGCATGGCCCCCTGGGAAGTACTGTTTATGTGTGTTTTGGGACTGTGTTAAATGTGTTATTGTGGGGTGTTTTGTGTTGTGTATGTGTTGTGAGACTCATTTGGGGCATTTTGTGTAGTTTGTGTGGGATTTAGAGTTAATGGTTGGGCTCACCATCACTGAGCTTATTGCCCCGCTCAGCTTGATTGATTTGTTAAATCGAGCTTCTAGACACATCAAATCCACTCTCAACTATTCTCTGTCCTCTCTCCTCATCCATTCAGATTTTTCTCTTCACTACATTGAACTTTAATTCAGCTGTTTACACACTTCATATAAAACTAAGTTATGATGAAGTAGTGAAAGATTGTGTGTGTGTTTATGAGGTATAGTACACCGCTATCAGGGGATGTGTGCAAGTGTGCACGCATGGTTTTAAGGTGTGTGTGCACGTTTTTTAATGTATTAGTCATGTCCCAAAGATGCCAGCTGACTATTGGCACAAGCAGAATTCATCCTGACAGCAGGCCAACACAGACAACCTGTCTCTCTCTCTCTAACACACACACACACACACACACACACACACACACACACACACACACACACACACACACACACA